>CM023456.1:79074044-79084044 GCA_013339765.2 Haemaphysalis longicornis | reverse complement strand
CCTGGAAGCCACTGGAAGTTAACGCGATGTCCAACGACGTATGCGAGATGGTGCAAATACTTTACGTCGCGCTCGACATGTTCGCGAAAGCTGAAACAGCTAGCACGTTGTAAACTTTGAAGGGCTGCCCTTGAATCAGAGAAGACGGTCCAACATGTCGGCGGCTGGCGTAGAGTGTACCTGAAGGCTTCTCTAGCCCGTATAGCTCCGCCGACGCAGGCGAAGTCGGTCGCTCAAGCCGATATGACAATGCTTTTTTCAGCTGATGGAATAAAAATTTCCGAGGAGCTGCATTCAGGTGCTGCCGATCCATAAATGTGATTAGTTGCAGAGTGAAATCTGTTGATATGTGCAAGCGTCATCTGCAGCAGGCCAATTTGAAGTATATGCTTTTTCGAATCAATTTTAGGTATGAATGATTTTATCCTAAGAGGAGTCAGATTCGAGGGTGGAAAGTTGTTGTCAATAGCCGATCTGTTTTGCCGAAATTCATTCGTAGGGTAATAAAGTTTTTTTTTTTGGTTTCTATGTACCAGGTGGCCCTTTTAAAAATCGTCTTTTCCATTAATTTTCCAACGCAACTGAGCAAGGCTATCGGTCAAAAGTAGTTGTAGCTTGTCGGTGGTTTTCCAGGTTTTAAGACAACGGTGATTTTCGCCAGTTTCCAAGCAGAGGGGACTATTACATGTAGCCATGCTGTATTATAATATTCTATAAGACGTAGACGTGAGTGCTGACATCGATGAGAGATAGCCTCGTAAGTGATTTCGTCATAACCAGGAGAGGAGCGTTTTCTGACTTCGGAAATCGCTGCGTTGAGTTCCTCTATTGTAAATGGAAGGTCCAAGGCGGGTGCAGCAGCTGGCGGAGGAAAGAAATCGTTGAACTGTGAGCGCATCTGCGTCGACGAGGTTGCCGACAGGAGCTTGCAGTACCACTCAGCTGCTTCCATCTGTTAAATATTTTCACGCAGCGATAGCGCACTGAATGGGTGTAACTGCGAGATATTGTTGCGCATACCATTTATAACGCGCCAAATGTGCGACGAAGGTTTGCGAATATCTAAATTTGCCCCAAATTATTGCCATCGCTGCCTGCGTAACTTTCCCAAATAGCGTCTCACATGTCTCTGTGCCTTGCGGGCTTGTTGCAGGTCTTCTAAACTTCTGGTGCGTCGCGATTTCCGCTTCGCGCGCCTGCGAATGCTCGTAATCTCGTATTCCTCATCCGTCTTGATGTTCAAACGCCTTCGCATCACACACGACGATTCCTTGAGGCAACGACCTATGTTTGGAATGAGTTCATCATCTGTAGTTGCAGCAGTAATCAGCTTATCTGCACTGTCTTCATGGGTGTCCCAGTTGGTGCACTTCATTTTAATTTCCAGTCGGGGCGCTTCTTTACCGAGGTAAGATAGTAGAATAGGGTAGTGGTCGCTGCCCCTAGTTTCCATGTCTGTGCACCACGAAAACCTTTGAGCGCTGCGGCTTGAGACAAACGAAATGTCAATGCAGCTGGTGACTGCCGTGTTTTTCGTATATGTGATGCTTCCATTGTTAAGTAGCTGAATAGAGTGTTTCATCATTAGCTTAGGTAGTTTCATTCCGCGGGAACTTGTATGTGCGCTGCCCCAGACCTCATGGGGCGTATTAAAGTCGGCGCAGATAAGGTAAGGCGGGGCCGTGCTACCTATTATACTTTGTAGCCTTGAGGCATCAAAACCGTTGCCTGGCTCTACGTACGCAGCGATAAATGTGAAATATTGGGTGCCGATCACGGTTTTGGCACATACGTATTCTTAAGTTTCATGAGTGTATGCACGGCGACTCTGGCAACAGGCACAGATCAGGATTTAAGCCATTTGCATGCTGCATCTGTCCCAGTTTGGGGAAGTGGCATGGGTCAACGCTAGCGCAGTGCAATGCCCGCGCCTCGCCCTGGGGGCTCGTCCTTGGTGATCAACGGGGCCCAGGCTCCAGGTAAGTATGTCTTTTCTTGCTTCGACCGATCACCCGACCCGATCAGGTCTAGCGTCGAGAGCCGGTGGGCATTTGAGTGTAACACCGATTATAACACGTCTACAAACAGCTTGTGCTTGACTATTCCTGAAGCGGGCAGGGAGCGTTCCACGAATCTTTAAATCATGTTAGTCTATTTTGAGCCGGCTTTATTCATTATACACTTTTCTTTTAGTAGCCGTTACGTTCTAGCTCGAGGCGTTGGAAAACGAGTCTGCCGGTGTTTTGGTACCGTGACTACATGAGACGCCGACAGGAGACGCCGACAGCCCCGAGCTCCTAAGGGGCTTCGCCCCTAATAAACCGGTCCAAATATAATCTCCCATTCAGTACGCCACAAAATTCACGTACCATACCAACAGAACATTTTTTTTTGTTATTTTCTTGGCGTCAATAGCAGAGCCTTTGCCAGTGGTTCTATTTGAAGGAAACACCTACAACGCTGCACCCTTGCCAATATTTTTATTGTTATTTATATTATTTTAATGTTGCATATGCTGTCGGTTCGCGTGGATATATTCATATTTGCCAGATCTTTATAAAGTATGAGCTGGAAAAGCGGAAGAAAAAAAAGCTGTAGGTGCGAGTGCGATGCCGTTCAGATTAGAATATCGGTTCCAAGGAGAAGTTTTATC
The DNA here is from genome assembly GCA_013339765.2 of Haemaphysalis longicornis. Classification (NCBI taxonomy): domain Eukaryota; kingdom Metazoa; phylum Arthropoda; class Arachnida; order Ixodida; family Ixodidae; genus Haemaphysalis; species Haemaphysalis longicornis. The sequence continues at coordinate 79,081,391 of CM023456.1, read as the reverse complement.
GCCTTTTTTGAGCAAGGTGGAGCGGGTTGTTCGAGTGCACTGATACTTTGGCGGCTACCAGTGCGTCTTATTGTGAACGCCGAGGGTGAGAGACTCTCTATATATCGATGAAAACCCATGGAGGTCTGTTGTCATAAACTCGCCGACATTCTACTCTGCGCAGAAGGGGGAGGGGAAAAAAATTCATGCATCCCCATGAAGTGAATCATGACAAGTGGGCGAAGCATTGGGGATTGTTCTTACCGTAAATCACTCGTGAGAGTGCTTACTGCTGCTAAAACGATCTCCAATCCGATCAAATCCAATCCAATTCAATTTAATTCAATCCAATTCTATCCATTCCAATCCAATGCTTTTCGCACATGCGCAGCACTGCTCTCCAGGAGCACTTTCGCTGTTTCTCTCTAACCTTTTGTGAACCTTTTATTTTGTTCTTGTTAACCTTTTGTGAACCTTTTGTTCGCAGATGTTTCGATTTACATGGTGCTGTGCGTCTCTCTCTCTCTCTCTCTCTCTCTCTCTCTCTCTCTCTCTCTCTCTCTCTCTCTCACTTCCTCTCTCTCTCTCTCTCTCTCTCTACTCTCTTCTCTCTCTTCTCCTCTCTCTCTCACACCACACACACACCACACACACAACACACACCTTTGTGAACCTTTTCTTTTGTTGTTGTTAACCTTTTGTGAACCTTTTGTTCGAGAATTTTTTCGATTTACACTGTGCTTACTCTCTCTCTCTCTCTCTCTCTCTCTCTCTCTCTCTTCTCTTCTCTCTCCTCTCTCCATCTTCTCTCTCCACACACACACACACACACCTTTTGTGAACCTTTTCTTTTGTTGTTGTTAACCTTTTGTGAACCTTTTGTTCGCAGAAGTTTCGATTTACACTGTGCTGTGCGTCTCTCTCTCTCTCTCTCTCTAACCTTTTGTGAAACTTTTATTCTGTTCTTCTTAGCCTTTTGTTCACAGATGTTTCGACTTACACGGTACGTGCGTCTCTCTCTCTCTCTCTCTCTCTCTCTCTTCTTCTCTCTCCTTCTCTCTCTCTCTCTCTCTCTCTCTCTCTCTCTCTCTCTAACCATTTGTGAGCCTTTTATTTTGTTCTTGGTAACCTTTTGTTCACAGATGTTTAGATTAACACGGTGCTGTGCCGTGAGCACGGACGCCGGAAGCCGAACGGACAAGCCTCGGCCTTGAAGTGCTTTGCCCCTAAAAGCACCACATTTAGTAAGAAGAATAGGACAGAAAACAGAAGGGAATATAAATAACAAATAGTACAATCCTATTTCAGGGCATTGAGTGAGAAGCTTACTCTACGCGCACTTTTTCGTGAGTTCTTATACTGTTATAAAGGGCTGTCGCAGGTGAATTAGTCGCTTACTTCTGACTGTACTGTCCACGTAATTTATTATTTGGCTATATAACGAACGTCTAGAAAACAAGTGAAAACTATACTGTGGGCCGTTTGCGGCCGTTGCGCGAAGTAGCGCAATGAAGTCACAACGATTTCCAGTGTTTTTCGCGGCTGCGGCTTTTCTGATGGAGGCGAAAAGCAAAAACGCCCGTGCTGTTCGAGATTTCGGCGCCCGTTAAATATCCCCAGGGGGTCAAAATTAATCCGGAGCCCTCCACTACGGCGCGCCTCATCGTCTGCGTTGCGTCGGCGCGTTAAACGCTACAATCAATCAATCAATCAATCAATCAATCAATCAATCAATCAATCAATCAATCAATCAATCAATCAATCAATCAATCAATCAATCAATCAATCCAGTGTGTTTTCAGGCTGTTTCAGCCTTCGTTTCTTTTTCTGTCTTTCTCCCTTTTCGTTGGTTGAAGTTGATTTTGCGTTTGTTCGTGCTCATATTAAATTCCCCTATACGTTAAATTTAGCCCTGCGGACGCCCGTGTGCCGTCGAAGCTGCAGCTTCAGGAAATCGGCGAATAGGGTTGTGGGAGGGAAGTCACGCGATCGCACTTTTAAAACGAAGCTTTATTTGCCTCTCTCGCGGCCTTTCGAGGGGCTGCTGCTGTCTGCTGGACTACTGGCCGGATGCGCCGTTGGTGCTCTGTGCCTCCTCCCTCTCCCGCCACTCCCGTGGCGAGAAGGAGCATCCTTGGCTTCTCACAAAACCACCAGATGGCGCGCAGGTCCCCGCGAAACCACGAAAGGAAAATTGCTACGATAATTCCAAGGGCAGTGCTTTGCTTTTTGAGGCTAGAGCAGGTTGCTTGCGAACTAAGAGCTTTGTGGGGAAGTATACACAGACGATGGGGTATGCGTGGTCTGCGGAACAGAGAAACTATGCGGCACATAGTGTTATAATGCGAGGGTATCCATCCAAATCTACTTGAGAAAAATGTTTTGCTACCAGAAGCCCTAGGATTTAAGGGTAGCACAGAGGAAGGTAACTTCAAGGCTGTCGAGGCGACTAAAAGAAGATTAGAATGCTAGTGGACGAAAAGCAGAGGGACAGAGAAACAGAAGGACAGAGGAAAGCGAAAATGCCTAGGGATAGCTACCAATTGCAACAGAAAAAAAAGTATTTTGTTCCTGCCCTCAGAGCAGCGCTAGTATTAAACGAAGAGTATAAAGCATAGATACATTAGTTTTTTCTTGGTAAGATGACACGTCATCACCCCGGTTCAAATGGGAAACCACTATGAATCAATCAATCAATCAAAACCACGTGATCTGCCGAGAGAGCCTGCCCTCTGTCATTTCCGGACCCTTCCTTCCAATTTCTTCTTCCTGTGGTTAGTTTGATGTGACGGTTAGAGTGCACAACTTGCGCCCACCCGATACAAAGGGGCTTTCCACGTCATCATCATCGTCGTCACTGTGCCGCCGATGCGTCCGAAGAGCACGTCAACGCGCGCCTGAAGCGACGAGCGAACGCAGACGCCACACGCAGTTCGTCTCAACCCAGTTTTGGCACCACGCCCGTGCAATCATTTCAAGCGGCGCTAATTGAACTCCATTGTGCAGTTCGTAACGCTAACATTAATGACAATGTGATCATTATCGAAAGATTAGCTTTACGCCGACTTCCACATATGACTGGGATTCGCCAATTTTCCTCATGTGTAAAAGGCGCGTAAATCGACCAAAAATATCTGGTCATCGCACGGGTGTTCTATACTTCAGTATAGTAAGGTAATTAGGCAATGTTGACTGCACAGTTTAGCGCCCCTATCAACGGCGCTACACAAGTAATCATGTCTTTTCGAGGCGGTATAGTCATTTGAGACCGTAGTAGCCTGAGATATATTGTCAGGCTGCGCTCCTTTATACTCTTACCCGCCGCGGTGGCTCAGTGGCTAAGGCGTTGCACTGTTGAGCACGAGGCCGCGGGTTCTATTTCCGGCCGCGGCGGCCGCTTTTCTGAGGGAGGCGAAAAGCAAAAAACGCCCGTGTGTACGAGATTTCGGCGCACGTTAAAGATCCCCAGGTGGTCAAAATTAATCCGGAGCCCTCCCCTACGGCGCGCCTCATCGCCTGCGTTGCGTCGTGCGTTAAACCCTACAATCCATCAATCAAATCATTCGTACTCTTTCTTCTCAGTTTCCTCATAAAAGCTGAATGAAAGGCTAGATACCCTTCCGTTCTGCGTATTTTTTTATTTTTTTACCAAACTCGAATTCTACAATCTTATCGATTGACTGCTGCATTTTATGATGCAGCTTAGTTTTCTTTGAGGGGCGAAGCATCTTAGGACCTCGCTTAGGGATTGGCGTCCGTGTACACAGTGTTGCGCATGCGCGAGGAGCATTGGATTGGATTGGATTGGATTAAATTGAATTGTACCGAATTGGATTGGGTTGGATTGGAATCGTATATACTGTACACACGCGTTGTCACTCATTTACATGCGCGAGTGGGCAATACCACGGGTGATTTACGGTAAGAATGATCCCCAGCGCTTCGCCCACTCGTCATGATTCACTTCGTGCAGATGCGTAAATTTTTGCCACGATCTATTTGCCGCGACAAACATTTTCACTGTGGAACTAAAAAAATGGCATGAGAACGGCGCGGATTTCGGAGGAATGTAATTAATATACATGGCCACTAGTCGGAAAGGAATGCATGGACGTGACCGTTCTGTAACGTAGAGGTTCACACTTTAATCGGCGATGTCTCTGGACAACTCGCAAAGGCTGACTGTTGCGATTATACACGCCCGAAATTGAAACAAAGCACAGTCATCGCTTCACCGCGGGGTGTGCTCGAAGCAAGCGGGAAGTAATTACCCGGTAAGTACTTACTGGCTGCAAAAAGAAAAACGAGGAGAAGATGGAGCGACGTGGTTGCGCAATCCGAGAAGTGCGCTTACCTGAAAACAGTTCTGACCTACTTTCGTCTCTCAGTCCGTGCGCTAGCTGAGAGGTCAGCCATGTTGTTTTCGGCCAGTGCTCGGTGACATCATCGGAAGGTTGCGGAGGAAACGGCAACACAGAACAGAAGCGGGTTCGTGTGTCAGGGTGTGAGGAAAAGCCCGCAGAGGAAGGTAATTGTGCTAGAAAGGTAGAAATGCCCTGTTATTACTTTTTAAAGATGATAGTCTTTCTTGGGCTACTTAAACGCAGAAACTTTGGTCTGTCTGCATGTCTGTCTGTCTGACTGTCTGTCTGCGACTCCATTCAGCCAACCGGCCAAAGTGAAATAGAAACTGCACAATAGTCTTATATACCCACAGCCAAATATAAGCGCCTGAGTCGTACTTTTCAACATTGTTGAACAAGAATATGACACTACGCAAATATAAGGCAGAAAATCAATACATGGGTGATATTTGCAATGTTTCTTTATTTAAAAATTCAGGGATGCTTTGTTTTTTGTGATAGTAAATAATATACTACATCAATTGCAGAAAACCGTCGATGATGATGATCGATGATGATGATGACTGCTATTGGTTTCCCCTTTGTAGCGGGGTGATGACATGTCATCTTACCAAAAGGACTAATACACCTATGTTTTATACTTTTGCTTTAATACTAGCGCTGCTTAGGCAAGGCACAAAAAGGTTGTTAGGCACAAAATACTTTTTTTTCTGTTTCAGGTGGTAACTATCCTAGGCAATATTCCCCTCAATGCTTTTCGCCCACCAGCCTGTTGTTGCCCGCGCTACCTGATGGCGTTTAAAAAATCAAGAGGCAACAGGAACGAAATGTTCCACTAGATAGGTTTCACGTTCCGCTTTAACGCTCGTGGAGTAAGGCAACGAGGTTCTATAAACGTTGTGGTAAGGTGCCTCGATTCACGCGCAACTGCGCCGTACGGCAGCGCTGGCATCGAGGCACCTGACTCGAAGCAGTGGAACGCGGTAAATTTAAATTGACTTGAGCAAACCTCTACCGCGTTATCTTGGGAGGAATGAGACGGGAGAGGAACAGCATGAGAGGTGAGCGGGAAAGAGAAGGGAGGCATTTACTTGGCGGGGGCGCCAGCCTACTATCGTCTTTCGTCGACATTTGCAACGAGAGTAGCAGATACGGCGCCATTTTTTTATTAGATGATTGCTATACTGCAACGCTACTGGCTGGTTCAGGCTTAAATATGGGTTCTTGCTTTCAAACGGACCATGAACACAGAATGCAAGTTTGGCTCGTTAAAAAGACTGCTCTCGTCGCTGTAACAGTGACACCAGTTTTATCGTAAACTTCAAATGAATAACGGAGATAATGAAGAAAGCATAAGTAGCAGTGGCGGCTCCCAGCCGCTTTCCGGCGATTTTTTCTATAACAACACAGAATCATCTGTGCGGATGGCATCCACCGACGCAAGTGACCGCCAAAAACATGACTGCGCTATTGTAGCGGGGCCTCTAGCTCAGTTCGATCATATCACTTGAACACTAATTTGCAGTTGAAACACTGGCAACTATGTATTTAGTGTGGCCCATATTACGTCACTCCTGCCCATATTACGTCAGCGTAGCGTTATGTTGCATGGCGAACGATTTTGAGTGAGTGATTGAATGAGTGAGTGAGTGAGCGGGTGAGTGAGTGGGGAGTGAGTGAGTGAGTGAGTGAGTGAGTGAGTGAGTGAGTGAGTGAGTGAGTGAGTGTGGGAGTGAGTGGAGTGAGGAAGTGAGTGAGTGGTGAGTGAGTGAGTGAGTGAGGTGAGTGAGGAGAGTGAGTGAGTGAGTGAGTGAGGGTGCGAGTGTAGAGTGAGCGTGGTGAGTGAGTGTGGCAGAGGAGCATTGAGCGAGCAAGTAAGTGAGTGAGCGAGGGAGTGGGTGAGTGAGCGGTTAGTGAGTGGGTGAGCGAGTGAGTGAGTGGAGTAGAGCGAGCGATTGAGTGGAGCAAGTAAGTGAGTGAGCGAGGGAGTGGGTGAGTGAGCGGTTAGTGAGTGGGTGAGCGAGTGAGTGAGTGAGTTAGAGCGAAGACACTGGATTCTCGAACGCACTGCTCCAACTTAAGTCACCTTGGCTCGTCCTCCTGGCTGCTGGTCGACGTGTTGCATGTAGAGAATAGTCAGCGTAAGTTTGGGTGAGCGAAACGAAGGTAATAAACGGTACCGAGTGGTTGTGTTACCACTTACATTGCGTTGGTTAGGCTTCATTAGTTCATACACGCTACCAAGGTATCGTGTTCTGCCTACAGGTTGTATTCACTGGCGATGCACGCATGCAAGCAACCATATGTGCGCGCCTTCACTGCCACCAGGACTCTCCGAGCGGGTAAAAGCAATTCTACATCGCATGCAGTTGAATGTCGCATACACGCGCCACTTCCTCTTTAAGCTGAAACAAGCTATGCCGCCACTCTGCCCTCACTGTGATGTGCGAAAAACCCTGCAGCACCTGTTCTATGAACGTGCTCGATTCAGTGCTCAGACAGTGTCCATCGCAGTGGCTTTGGGACTGCCGCTTTCCGTGGACATACAGCTAAAGGACGTTTTAGGACCATAGCTTGTCCCAAACGTGCTTTACGGGCTACCAAAGCTCTGCTAGAGTACCTGCAACACACAGGTCTAGACCAGTCGCTGTGAATAACTCGCCGTTTCTGTGCGAATCAAGTTCTTGAACATCATCGCCATCACCTTCATCACGTCGTCAACTGGCGTAGCAAGTTAGGCATTTGAGCCCGCTAACATCGCCAGACTTCATTAAATATATCTCTCTCTCTCTCTCTCTCTCTCTCTCTCTCTCTCTCTCTCTCTCTCTCTCTCTCTCTCTCACTGGTTACGTCGGGCTCCGGGAGATGGCGGTACTTGTCCGTGTCCGTGCTACGCACACGGCGTGTGTTTGATGTTCCAAACTGTCCCCCACCAAACGCAAAGTAATGCCTCGACCCCAATGTGAGTGCAATTAATAACATCTCTTTTGACACCACCGTTGAG
>CM023456.1:75722355-75860014 GCA_013339765.2 Haemaphysalis longicornis | reverse complement strand
GCGTGAATGGAGGCGGCCGACTACAAGGTTTATAGAACCGCGTGGCCGTGCTCCACGTGCGTTCCAAGCAGAACGTGGGACCTAGCTACTGGAACCTTTCGTTGCTGTTGCCGCGTGATTTTTCATATGCCGCCAGAAGGCGGCGGTTTTCTGCAGTAGATGTAGAATATCATTTGTTCTCGAAAAACCAAGCATCCATGAATATTCTGATAAAAGAACACTGTAAATATCCCTTGTCTACTAATTTCCTGTCTTATATTTGCGTAATGTCTTGTTCTTGTTCAACAAAGTTGACAAGTATGAACATATAAACCGGGCTTAGACGTTTACATTTTGCTATGAGTATATAAAACTATTGCGCAATATCGAATTTACTTTGACCTGTTGGCTGAATAGAGTTACAGACAGGCAGACGGACAGACAGACAGACAGACATACAGGCAGACCAAAATTTCTGGGTTCAAGTAGCCCAAGAAAGACTATCGTCTTTAACAAGGCCTGCGATTTTGCCTAATGGGCGCATCGTCTGTATTGGGCGCACCTGTTTTGTTTTCGTAGCCCACAAGGACGTTCAACGGACGGCCCGCATGAGGAGATCCAGCAAAGCGCCTAAGCAAGTCAATAGCGTCCATCACCCGATGTAGAGCGGGCACGGGAGCTTCAGCAGTTTCTCGGTCGTCAGCGTGCTCGGGCACCGCTTGTGCGTCTGAAACTGTACGATTTCTTCATCGTTAAAAACCTCCGTCATATCGGCACTCAGATAGTCGTGAAAACTAAGATCTACTTCCACCTCATTCGGCCGACGAGCCTGTCACTGTGGATGGCTTACAGTGCAGTCGTTCTCAACGGACACTGCGTTACTCTGACTGGACGTCTTTCCAATCCACAGTAGAAGAGAAAGTGAACTGCTCGTCATCCTATGACGACTTAGTACAAACACTTTTATCGGCCAGGACTACCTGCACTAAGTATTTGAGGTTACAGAAAAGGTATACTACCACCGATGCAGAGTTTGAAAGACTTCGTGCAGTGCGTCGGAGAGCCGAAAGAATAACGCGCCGGACGCAATCAACGGAAGACACCGAGATGCTAGAAGAGCACAGAAGGCCATTCAGAGGCACATGGACAAGTTGTCCGAGCGAGAGTGAACGTCTTTTTGCTCTAAGTTGGACCCCAGGAAGCTACTCTCGGAAATATGGCGCCTGGTTCGATGTCTCCGGGCACCACCGACACAACCTCACCCCTTCAACTCTGTTTCGCTAAGCACGGACATCAGTGACCTGGACGCTGCAAACGCCTTCTGCAGAAAAATTACCTCTTCGCCGACATGACACATACGGCCCTCGTTGCTGTTACGAATCGGCCACCGCCACGTGTTTTCCCGCATCAGCCGCCACGTGTTTTCCCGCATCAGCTTCCACGTGCGAAGCCACGACGTTCGCCACACCCTTCAGGTGCCAGCGCGTCGGTGAGTCACGCCTTGACATCCCCGGCTCAGACGCTTCGCTATCGGCGCGATCAACATTCCATAGCGCGGCCCCGGAACCTTTCAAGGACACTCTCTCCCCTCTCTCGGACGCCACGTGCGGGAAAGCCATGAATGACTCACGAACTATGGGAAGAGCGTTGTGTGTGTCTGTGATGTTCGTGGCATGTTACTACTTGGGGGCGTTTGACCTTTGTTGCTTTGGGGTATAAATAGAAGCAGCCCAAACGCTGATATTCATTCCTGTCTGAGCAGCGAATCCATGCGGTCGCTCTGCTCGAGTCCTGTATTGTAACCTCGCCCGTCAGGGCATTGTATGTTTTTTTGGCCTCTGCTCACCTCTCGCTATGAAGTAAACAGTTACCTTGGCCTATCAGCTCTGGACGTCTTACCGGCTGCAGTCGGCCTACTCGGTCGCAACACTGGTTGGCAGCGGTCGGATGACAACTTCACCTGGAGCCAGCGGTGCGAGACCCAACAGCACGGACGTCAAGGCGGCTTCGGACTTCGCAGAATTCACGGCGGTCAAGGGTGAGTGCGGGACTTTTCTTCACTGAGTTTTACCAGGCTTCTGAGGATAGCTGGTAGGGCGTCTGTTTTTGTCGCGTGGGTTATTCGCGCAAAACATTTTTTTGGAGCAGTGGGAAAGCAATACTCTAGACCGGCCATGAATTTGAAGGCGTTGAAAAAACCGCAGTTGTTGGAGCTTGCAAAAGAGTTGCGCTTGGATGTTACGGACGCGCTGAGAAAGCCAGAGCTGATTCAGGCTATAATCGCTGTTGGGGCTGACGATGACGAGCTGTCTGAGTGCATTGAGACGGTCAATAGCAGGGAAACCACTAAACGTCAGGCTGCAGAGGCAGAGGCTGTCCGACAGCGTGAGGAACGCGAGGAAAGAAAGCGCGAAGAGGAACGCGAGGAAAGAAAGCGAGAACAGGAACGCGAGGATAGAAGGCGAGAACAGGAGCGACAGCATGAGCTGGAAATGAAGCGTCTAGACGTCGAGGCGTCTCGACCTAGACGTCAGAGTGGCAGCAGCGTGCAGTCTGCGGCGACTGAGCGACCTACGTTGCGAATGTGTGACCTAATGCGACCCTACAAGGTAGGAGAAGACATCGGTCTTTTTCTGGTCAACTTCGAGCGTACGTGTGAGAGGGCCCAGTTTAGCCGAGACTCATGGCCGCAAAAGCTGCTTACGCTTTTGCCAGGTGAGGCATCCGACGTGATGGCCCGCTTGCCAAAGGAGGAGGCGGAGGACTACGAGAAAGTCAAGTCGAGCCTCCTGCGTAAGTACAGGCTGTCAGCAGAGGCGTTTCGCCAGAAGTTCAGTGAAGCCGAGAAAGCTAGGGGCGAGTCGTACTCGGAGTTCGCCTACAAGCTGAGGGCAAATATGGAAGAGTGGCACAAAGAGGCAGAGGCTTTCGGAGAGCACGACAAGGTAGTTGAGTGCTTCGGTCTTGAGCAGTTTTACCGCTGTCTACCAGAGAACCTGAGACTCTGGGTGCAAGATAGGCCAGGGGTAAGCACTGTGGATCAGGCAGCTCAGCTAGCCGATGAGTTTGTCGCACGTCGAGGTGCGCAGGGGCCGAAAGACGGCCAAAAAGAGTTCAGGCCGAGGCCAGATAAGTCAGGGCCGAAAGGCAGAGCTCCCCAGGAAGACGGTGGAGCAAGGGAAGTCGTTCTCGTGGATAGAGAAACTGGCCACGATAACGAAGAGAGAGCAGCAGACGCTGAGGAGCAGCGCAGAAAGAAAGCTTTCGAAGCGCGCAGACAGGCTGCGTGTTACAACTGCGGCGAGACGGGACATTTCGCTGCCAGTTGTAAGAAAGGAAAACTCGTCTTTCACATACTAGATCAGAGCGAGTACAGCAGGCAGTTTCTAGAGCCGTACGTACGGGAGCTAGTCGTCAATGGTAAACGGTGCCGAGTTCTTCGTGACTCCGCGGCGACGGTAGACATGGTCCACCCTTCGTACGTTGAACCGGATCAGCTAACAGGGCAGTGTGTTTCGGTGAAGCCAGCCGTAGGAGCACGAAACGTGCGTCTGCCGATTGCTAAGGTCAGCATCGGAGGTCCGTTTGGTGAACTTGTGGCGCAGGCAGCAGTATCCCCACAACTACTTCGGGAGTACAGGTACCTATTCTCGAACAGGTCGGATCAGCTGTGAAGGGAAAAGGGGTACAATTTTGAGAAACTGCCGAGGAAAGAACCAGCTGAGCTCGAGTAACGATAGGGTCGCCACCTCTGTGAGGAATGGCAAAACTCAGACGGAAAGCGATGATGCGGCATTTCTGGAGACGCACGACGGAGGGCAGCGTAAGTACACTGTGTGTAAGGCCCCTACGGTGAGTGGAGATGTTTCATCGCCATGTTCGAAGTGCGCTAGATCACGGGAATCCTTGAAAACGGCTGTCGACCCGAACGCGCGCAGTTCGCGGGCCACTGAGCCGTCTTTTGAGACAGGGCAGCCTGGTTGTAGTGTGGTTCTGGCAGTGCGGAAGGAGAACGGGAACACGCTTCGGTCTTCGTGTGCCGAGGCTGTCGCTGAAAGCGCGAGGGCGACGAGGTAGTGACTGTAGGGAACTACAAGGTGTCTAAAGAGCTCGTCGCGCCCGTTTCACTCCCAGGTGATGCTCCCGACGATAGGCCAACATCGGTTGAGCTAGTTGAGGTTCCGGTGTCGCCTGTGGCTCAACCGAAGTCGGGAACCGACCGGCCTAGAGGAGAGAACGCAAATGCGTTCCGGCGTTTGCTTGCCGAACGCGTTCGTAAAAAGGCGAGCAACGAGGAGGTAGCAAAAACTTCAGCGCGTAATTGTGGCGCGTGTTTCAGCGCGAGCAAAGCCGTGAGCTCGCATCGCGTCGAGGGAACGCCGCCTAGAAGCAGTGCGCGCCTAACGTTTGAACGGGGGAAAATCCCGCTCGATCCTCCGCGCGCTCGACCTTTGTCGAACAAGACGACCAGTGTCATTTCACGCGGTCACAGCCGCGTTGAGAGAACGGCTGCACCTAAAGTGCGGTACCGAAGCGGAAAAGCTCAGGGCATTGACGAGAGCTCCAATCGCAGCTCTCGGCGCGAGAAGTGGCCTGTGTACGCCTGACTTTCTCAAATTTCTTTGTTTTTCTTGAAGCAGGTTTCGCCCTTTACGATTACGTTTTTTTGTGTGTGTGGGACATTTCCAATCACACGAAATGTCACCTTTCAGGTTGGTGCACTTGTCTAAAGTACTGCTGGGCTAAAACATATAACTAGTGTAGTTAGTTATTAGCGTATTTTATCGCAACTAAAAGACTGGTAGATCTTCAGTGTGGATTTGTTTTCGCACTTGCCGGCGATGCGGCTGTGTCTTCCTGTGTTGTTCTGTTGCTTGCCTGACCAAGCCAGAGATGTTCTTGGGGAGCCACTTCTCGTCCAGTGTTCGGCCCTGTGAAGCTCCAGCACGGTGTCGTACAGCCCAGGCCTGGAGTCGAGGGTCTGCTGAGCACTTCACTGCGAAAGCATTCCTCCGGACAACGGTTGAAGACCCTTATCCATCGGGATCTCGGACCCCCGGCGGAGAAGCTGTTACGAATCGGCCAACGCCACGTGTTTTCCCGCATCAGCCGCCACGTGTTTTCCTGCATCAGCTTCCACGTGAGAAGCCACGACGTTCGCCACACCCTTCAGGTGCCAGCGCGTCGGTGAGTCACGCCTTGACATCCCCGGCTCAGACGCTTCGCTATCGGCGCGACCAACATTCGATAGCGCGGCCCCGGAACCTTTCAAGGACACTCTCTCCCCTCTCTCGGAAGCCACGTGCGGCGAAGCCATGAATGACTCACGAACTATGGGAAGAGCGTTGTGTGTGTCTGTGATGTTCGTGGCATGTTACTACTTGGGGGCGTTTGACCTTTGTTGCTTTTGGGTATAAATAGAAGCAGCCCAAACGCTGATATTCATTCCTGTCTGAGCAGCGAATCCATGCGGTCGCTCTGCTCGAGTCCTGTATTGTAACCTCGCCCGTCAGGGCATTGTATGTTTTTTTGGCTTCGGCTCACCTCTCGCTATGAAGTAAACAGTTACGTTATCCTACTGCTCTGAACTTCTCTTCGGCTGCAACAGCGGCTGGCCGCTCGCATCATACACGCTACCCATCGTATGTTGGAGGCCACGGAGAACGGATCGGGTGCCCCCGCCCGGTCGCAACATCGCCCACAAGTGCGCCTGCCCTAGCCATAACATCACGCATGGATGAACCGTTCTCTATGGCAGAACTCGTCGCTGCGCTGACCTCTGTCAAGAAAGCTACGTCGCCTGGTCCGGACAATATCAGCTACACGACCCTTTCCCAATTGGGTGAAAATGGAAAGAAGTGGCTTTTAGGCATCTTCAATCGTGCTTGGGAAACTGGCCGCCTAGAGCAAAGATGCAAGCACGGGCGTAGTGTGGCTGTAGTGAAGCCAGGCAAAATACCGACTTCCATCGAGTCCTACCGTCCTATTGCCCTCCTGAGCTGCGTCGGCAATCTTATGGAAAAAATGGTGCTCCATCGCCTGGACTGGGACCTGACCACTCGCAACGCATACCCGCCACAGATGTCTGGCTTCCGCAAGGGACGTAGTAACATTGAGTAGAACGGGAACAAATTCTTCCCATAGCCCTTGCTAACAGCATAAAACAAGCCAAATCAAAGCGCAACATTACAATCGCTCTGTTTCTTGATATCAAATCTGCGTACGACTGCGTGTACCATGAACCTATATGCTCGGCCATGAGGTCTTCGGGCCTTGGGGGTCGCATGTATGCATGGATCTCGGACTATTTAACCGATAGATGCATCTCCATGTCAGCGGACAGCGGTGACACACCGCTATACAGAGTGATCGGTGGTGTTCCCCGAGGTGTCGTCCTCAGTCCAACGCTCTTCAACATCACTATAATGGGCATAGAGAAGTGCTTACCGCAGTCAGTGGAAACATCCTTGTACGTGGAAGACATCTGCATATGGAGTGCTGGACGCAACCGGCGGGTACTGCGTGCGAGACTGCAACGGGCAATCAATTCCATTGCGGCGTTTCTAGGAACCCGAGGCCTAGATATATCAGCTGGCAAGTGCGCTGCCATCGCTTTCACGAAGCGTGATATATCAAATTATGGACTCACCGTTGCAGGCTGCACTATCCCCTATGTACCGCACCACAAATTTCTGTGTGTGACATTTGACAGGTGTCTGACTTGGTCAAAACACGTCCGCTATATAAAAGACAAGCTTGCGTCCTTCGTCAACATTTTCCGCATGTTATCTAGTAACGCCGGCGGATGCAACGTCCCGTCTTTTCCTTGGGCTGTATGACGTCATGTGCGTGGGATTGTTACGCTACGCCTTCCTGTTCTTCTCCCTCTCTAAAAAGGGAAAACGAGAGTCCTGCAAAGTATGCAAGGGCAGGTCCTGAGGGAGTTCCGAAGACCACATCCACGGTGGGAACTATGGTGGAGTGTCGACGCCCGGCCACCACTTGCTCTTGGCGCGCAGGAGCTCCTTCGCCCCCGCGATTTGTAGCACGGCAGCAAGGTCACCCATTAGCACTCAGCTCAGCCACTGAAGTGCGAGACCTTCTGCCCCCATTACCAGCACCCTTCTCCGTCGCTACAACCGCCTTGGATGTACCCGCGTCTAAAATTACTACTGGAGTGCCATGCATTACCCGCAAAAAGGATATCGCCACACCTGCCTTAAAGTTCTTCGCCTTGGAACTGATCTTTCAAAAATACAGGGCCCACACCCATCTATATACACGGATGGATCTGTGACAGCCAGCTAATCGGCTCTAGGAATCTGGTTTCCGTCCTCCTGTACCGCCTACAGCGCAACACTTAGCCACACGACGACGTCCATGGTCACCGAACTTGCCGCTCTGCGTGCTGCTTTCGTCTACATCATCGACCAACCAGCACGTAAGTGGGCAATCTTCACGGATTCTCGGGCGCCCCTTCAGTGTTTAAAATCGTACCCGAAAGATCAGCTTGCTTTCGACATCCATGCATTGCACTTACAAGCTCTAAATGCACACCATCATGTAGAGCTTCATTGGATTCCTGCCCACTGCGGTATAACTGGGAACGTCAACGCGGAAACTGCGGCATCGATAGCGCATGATCTGCTCGGGCCAGCGATACCGATACCGTTCTCCAAAAAAGATGCTTCTGCTCTAGCGTCCAAGGCTGCCTGGAGATTTCAGCGATCTATGTGGACTGTTGCGCCGCGACATTACGCGCCGCTTCACTCCATAGACCCGCACGGGACCTTTAGGATGCCTGACCGACTTTCCAAGCATGACGAAGCGGTTCTTCACCGCGTGCGGCTAAATGTCGCCTACACAAGTTATTTTCGATTCAAGATGAAACAGGCCGCTTCCCCCTTCTGCACTCTTTGTGACGTGCGCGAGGACTTGAAACACGTATTATGTGAATGTACGCGGCATAGAGCAGCTAGAACGTCCCTTTTAGTGTCCTTGGGTCGTCCGCTTTCTAGAGGACTAACTCTAAGTGACGTGCTAGGCCCTTGGTCGAACGCTAAACGAGCCTCTCGAGCGACAAAAGGTCTATTGTCTTTCCTGCGAAGCACAGGACTTGATCAGACTCTTTAAACAGGACTCTCTTAATAAGCGCGTCATCTTCATCACAGTCATTATCATCATCTGTTCATTGATTTCATCTTTCCATACATCTGGTGTAGCAAACTAGGCGCCTTGGCCAGGCTAACCTCACCAGTATCATTAAAGACTATTATCTCTCTCTCTCTCTCTCTTCTCTCTCTCTCTCTCTCTCCTCTCTCTTCTCTCTCTCTCTCTCTCTCTCTCTCTCTCTCTCTCTCTCTCTCCCTCTCTCTCCTCTCTCTCCCCCCCCCCCCCCCCCCGGAACTGCCCGGGATTTCTTCTTTCTCGTGTCGAGGGCTCGAGAAACTCGGTACAGCCTCGGCAGGGAACGCAACGAAGCGTGTACGCTTAAAGCAGTTGAGGTTGGCGTGGCAGTATAATCTTCGTAGCGTCTGACGAAATACATTCTAAATTGCTCCTTTTCTTAACTGGGTTTGTATGTGGAAATACTTTGCCAAGTCAGGAATGGCGCTGAATCTATTTCGTTAGTTTCAGTTCATAAAAGCATTTAGCCGTATAGGGACCTGCGGTAGAATCCGAATTTGCTGGTTATATCGGGAAAATCGTAAAATCTGATTTCGTTAAATCGAGTTTTTATTTCACCGTCCTTAACTTGTTGAGAGATGGTGGTAATCTCATCAAGTACTTCTTTTATTAGCGCGAAACTGACATTTCAGTAGAAAACTGCCCGCGGTTGTTCATCCTGTGATCAGTCTTGAAGACGTAAGTCCACAGGATGGGATCTTTCGGCCGTAAATCGGCCAATAATGCGGCGTGGCTTTTATCTACTCAAGAGCAGCAGCACGAAGGGCACAACCGAAAAAAAAAATAACATGGGTGATACGCTTTGCATTCACTTTACCCTGTCGTCCTCCTCCTAGCATTTTATCGACTAAGCGTGGTTCACCAATTCGCCACAACTTCGCCCTTACAATGCAGCCACTTTTCTTGAAATCAGGGCGTGGGTGCCTCAAAACTGGAGTTCTACCGAAGAAGCATTCTGCGAAACCATTGGGCAACAGTAGTGCGTATTTTATCTATCCGAGATGCAAATCGTTGTGCGAACGTCGACCCCGGATGGTTCTTTAGCTATTTTTTAAAACTTGCGTAGAAACTTTCCTCACTTTTCAGCCTACAAAGCCCACGTGCGCAACGTGTTTCTCGTCCTATACGAGCAATGAGTAACAGTGCAACCGTTGGGAAAGAAACTAAAAAAAAAGGACCAAGAAAGGGTGTAGTTCGTGACTGGCCCGTTGCCTCGTTGAGACTCACAACTTGCTTTCTTTGTTTTAATATGCAAAATAAGCTTGTGTACGCCTTCGGCACGTGCACCCGCTCTGCATTTGTAATCGTCTCCTGTTGAAAGTTTTTGACGTGGCCCAAAAAAAGTCACGCGCGTACGTGGCACCTGAACATCCGGTGAAAGTACAGGGGTACCCGAACTAATGCATTGTGGAATTCACGGCGTATATTATAGTTTATGAGAGAAAATGCTATGGAAAATGTATCCCGTGAAGGCAATGCCAATGCACAGACAATTGATACTGAGATCACGATGCCCACGTTGCACGCAGAAAACCACGAGGTGCCGATAAATGCAGAACGTGTGTATGCATCCATACACAGTAATACATACATACATAACATACATACATACATACATACATACATACAACATACATACATACATACATACAGACATACTACATACATACATACATACATACATCCATACTACATACATACATACATACATACATACATACATACATACATACATACATACATACATACATACATACACAAGGAAATGAATACAAACCGTTCACATTTGCGATAATGCAAAATGCAGAGACTGTAACCCGTCGCTTTATCGACGCTTTTTATCTGTGCGAAGACGTCCCCCAGCTTTGGATCATTTGCATCTGCGGGTATTTCCGTTTTTGCATTTTTTTCGAAATGGGAGAGCACAGGCGCGCATTGTAATCAGCGTTGCAGCTCGCTGAAAGCTTCCTCTTGAGCTTCCTCTTAGCAAAAAAGTTTAAAACTTCATATTGGGTCGCAGGGCAATCTCTCGCACTAAAAAAAATGAAGGTACTATCAAGCTCACTATGACCTACATTGTTGCTTAGTATTTAGACAATTATATCGTCAAAACAAGGACTATGGGCATATACGTTAGTATAAGGCTTGGTTCATTAGAACGTTGTCTTAATTGAGCTCGTAATGCCTACTTGGTCTTTACCTCTGGAACCAGACAAATGTTGTACAAAGCGCTGAATACTAAAACGTGGTGTAGGTCATAGTGAGTGCGATAGTACGCTGTCTTTTGTGCAGTGGGTTAGCGGTAGTATGAACACAGTCAAAAAATCAAAGCCCCTTTCTTAAGAAAAACATGCCTAAAATACGACGCTTTCTCCCATTATACCTGAGTTATAGCGAAAGTCGAAAATCCACTCTCTCAAAGCCAAAGTACACTTCAACTCAGCCAATTTCCAAAGTCAACTTCCAACCCCACACCACCAAATTCGGAAGCCAAAGTCGAACCCTGCTTACAGATTGTGTTTCAGCATCATTGTGACTTTCCTGCAGTTTGCTAAAAGTAGGCTTTTCTGCAGTGTGATTTGCTTGGACGCCCAACGCCATCATTCACGTACAGAAAGCTTCGCTTTAAAAACTCCTTTGTTGCTAGGGGTTGCTAGGGGCTGCACAGGCTATAACCTAATGGAAAGAACGAACTCTATTACAGCAGATAAAATGGACACGTGGCTTCAATGCACACTGCGCCGGCACGGTGGCGTGAGCGCCACCTCACCGCCACCGCCGTGACTCCGACGCTGGCTCTTGCGGCACCTCCTCACACAACTACATCGGCCTCATCATTTGGCACCGCAGTCGCAGTGGGGCAAAGCGCCGTATACGGCGCACCGCTGCACTTCCGGCAGGTGCTAACTGCAGCCCATTCTTGGCTCGAGGAAGATTGGACGCTCACAATATCGGCCAAAACGTTAATACGTGTAAGAGGGTTGGTCGAAAACATTTCAACGTCCAATGTTCATAACATTCACGCGTACTCCTGTTCGGCGCTAGCCCGGCCGGTCGTAGCTGCCTCGGCGACAGATGGAAACTTGTGGTTCCCTCACGTCGCTATGCGCGTGATCAGGAGTTTTCTGCCATGAAGGAGCGTGCTCCGTTCATTTCTTATGAAAGGCACCTGCAGGATTACTTAGTTTTACGCCCCCACACCTCCTCCTGGTGGGCCATCTAAGGATTTCCTTTGGAAACATAGAGAAGTCACGTCTTATTTGTTGCACATTAGCTTTTTCTGTGCACGACACGCATTCACACTCAGCGGAGTGCCCGACACTATCCCTTTCCCTTCTTATCGAATTCTGGGAGCTTTGATGTGTCTCCTGTTCGTGGGCATCCCGTTTCTGTCTCCCAGAAGGCGCAAGTGAGGCTTGCTAGGCAGCAACCGGCACCACCCATGAAGAAGCCTATTTAGCTGGCAGCCTGAGTCTAATATAGACACCATAATCAAGGGATCTACTTAACGCATGGCAGTCTTGGTGGCGCCTAGGCTTAGGACGGGAATTACGAGCTGTTTAAAATTTGCCGCTTTCGTAACCTGGCATGATTCGGCGATGGTCTCAATTCTTGATAGTCGTTACTAAACAATAGTGCTTGTTTGCGTTCATTCTTTATCTCTTTATAAGTCATTGGTTTCTGCCAACTCACGCCCATATGATAGGCGATGATTGCATTTCTATCGCATTGAATGTCGGCGTCAATTTCACGTGTTATTATTTCATGCATGCTTCAACCAAACACCGTTTGCATCAGAAAAGCAGAAAACAGGGGATAGAAGAGGATAGCCCTGCGGTGGCGGTTCATGGCCGTGACATGTTCCCGAAGTGACCCTGAAGCGATACAACAATAGTAGCCATAAACAAAACAGGCTATACGGAGTCAATTTTCCGTCCACGTATTTCTAGCGGATCGCCGACTTGGCGCAGGGAATCGTGCCTGGTTACATTCCAATGCTAAATTCGTTGGGTTAATGTTTACTCACAGTGAAGTTTTAAATAAGCGGTACAAAGCTGGCTTCAAAAACGCATGCGTGAGCATAATGTCCGCTATACGTGTTTTTGTGTGTGTGCGTGTGTCTGTGCCTTGCCGCATCCTCGCAAGCGCCGCGAACCCAGCTCAAAGCCTCCTGGTTGCCATATTATCTTTTAAGGCCTCAATTGACGGAGCATTTGGTAAGGCTTCCCCTGGGAAGCTGTCACATTAAAAATTACTGGACTTGCCACCCAACAAACCGAAGCTCTGTCCTTTGTGGAATTCACCATCAGCTGCAAAGAATGAGGTGGGCAAAAAGACGCCATCGCCTGAAAGGAACAGAAATACGGTATCAAGCAGGGTTTCAATGAAAGAAAATTGTTTATTAAAGAGGAATTTCAGTGAAGCGGAGACGTTGTACATGAACGCTCAAGGCAGGCAGTTACAGGAAAGCTCTTCTACTTGAAGGGATCTACAAGGCAAGCTCGGTCAACTGAACCTCCAATGAAACGGGTATTCGCAGCCGAATTTATGCTGGGGTAGAACTTAAGAACGCCACCTGCAGTTTCCACTGCGGCTCATCATCGCAGCCGGCTGGTGCTATGCGCCGCTCAAAGCACGCCTCAGTGCGAATATTTTGGGCATAAGGGGTGTCATTTCAGTGAATTATTACCCTTAGTTTGCTTGTAAATTACTTGAGCGACAACAAACAAATTACTGGAGAAAAGGCAGGGGATTTCACCGATTAAGCGTGTAGGCGGCCGATTAAATGGTGCGGCAGGGCATACGTTTATTCAGAGTTGCGTGGGGACGACAACATGGGCCCGAGAATCGGACAGCGCCCGTAGAGTGCGGCCGAGCAGGCTGGAGGCCATCGTGTTTTGTCTGCGTCATCATCTGCATTACTCATGATGATGGGGTGCGGGCGCTGACGATGATAATGCCGCTACAGGGCTCCCCCCCTAGCGCGCAATTTGTGACGAAAATACCGGGCTCTTCGAAAGCGCGCGGAAAATGGATGAAATAGCGGCATCAGGAGCTATGTACACGTAAACAGGAAAGAACGAAGTATGAAGCAAAGAGGCGGATGCGGCTGTAGCACTATGTACAGCTGTGTGTCCATGGTCACAAAAAGTTAGGGTGGGCAGTCCAAGGTCAAACTGTAGGGATCGAAAGAGGGACCGTCCAGGTCGGCGTTGAGGGAGCGTCCGGGGCAGCTAGTAGCTTCGGGTGGCCTGCACTGGGAGTTCCTTTGTGGTCGCTGGTGGAAACAAGCTGACAGAAGTGCAGGAGCAATTAAACATACCGTCAAGCGAGGTAGAGCACTTGCGAAGCACGGCAGACTCATTGTGGCGCGTAGCTTGCATAGGCGGCTGGGGTGCGGCCGGTCCACAGACCGTCATGGCAAAGCTAGTGGGGGCGTTGTGAGCCTGCCATACCACAGCCTGTGACAGACGCAGACAGAGGGGGTGTTGTTGCGTACAAGGTACTCCAACACTGGGAAGCTCGTTTACGCCTAGCGCTAGAACATAATGCATACTAAAAATAACACGGGGACACTTGTTTACACCTCGCGCTAAATCCTTCGTAACGCGCACCTGAAAAACACCTTGACACTCGTTTACGCCTGGCGCTAGAGAGCTTCGTGCTTCAAAGAACAGAGAATTTTACAGCAAAGCTGTATACCTCTTCCCCCTTACGGTTTCACCTCCATTTGGAAAAAAACGCATAGGCGCCAAGAATACACTTATACACTGCATGCTTCGCCCCTCCCCATGTTTCGCTTCAGTGAAGATGGCCCGGGATTATTTATTTCTTTGGTAGAGCCACTGTTTGAGCTGTGGACCCCAACGTCGGCACGAGTCACGCGCTCAAGAGCGTTCGCCATGTTCGTATTATTTTTCCTGCAACGGCAAACCTACGGCTTGCAGAAAATCTGCGCTGTTTAAAACCTCAAGGTTGCCTGAATGAAGCCGCAGCCCTCCACTACAGCGCGCCTCATTGCGCGCTAACACCCCAAATTTTAACCAACCAACATTCGTAAACTGCATTAGGAATAAATCCACAAACAATAGTAGCAGCACCCACACAATAAACTAGCTGTACGGCTCGCTCCTAACCCTCCTGTCAAATGTAGAATGGCAAAGTGTTGGTTTTCGGTTATGTTCGCTACAGCACCCCGCACGCTGGAATAAATAGAACGATAGAAGAATTTTTTCAACGTTCTGAAACTCCGCGGGATAACACACAGGCATATCTAGTATAATACGGCGCGCAAGGAACAAAACTTTTTGTTTAATTCCAGGCAAGCATAATAGAATTTTTACCAAGTATATTGGAGACGAAGAGAAACATTTTCAGGTGAGGCCTCCGGGTTGGTTTTTGGTACAATAGTTTAGGGGGACAACAAAAATGGATCATGTTATTTCTGTTTTTTTTTTGTTGGGGAGGGGGGAGGAGAGAAAACCTGATGTGCCGCAGCTTTTTTGTTTTCCCGCTGTCTTTGCTGTCTGACATAAGACAGCAAAGCCGCGCGGCGAAAACGTTTTGCGAAGAGACGTTAACCAAGCAAGATTAAGGCTAAAATGCTCGACGCCGCTCACTCTGCGCACGCGGCAACGATGTGGGTTTCTCTTTGTGCTTACGTAAGCTTACGTCATACTTACATATCTTTAATAAGTACAGCGAGAACGCATGCAAAGCAGTTTCAGTTTCAGTTTCGCTTCATTGGACAAACAGAGTAAATAACATTGGTATACATAACATAACGTTAGTATAAAGAGCATAACATAACATAGGAGCATAAAATTCCACAAAAAGATAACATAGTATAACATAATATAACATAAAATAACGTAACAGAACAGCATAAAGATCATAAAATTACATAACATTAGTAGATAAAGCAGGAAACAACTTCTTCAAGAACAATGTGACCTATGTTTTCGCCTGATCATTTTGCTGCACCCGGAACAAGAAAGAGCTATGGCGACCGGAAGCGAGAAGACGCAATGAAAAAAAAAAAAAACTTTCCCACATGCAACCAGTGCACTCACCGAAAACACAAAACACGCGTAGACACGGGAAGTCTCCGGTTGCGACATGCATGACGGACGGTGCATGCAACAAAAGCAATGGCCGCGAAAGAAGCGAAGCCCCGCGTGTTGTCCGGCCACAGCCGTAACCGGACGCCCATTCATTCTAATTTTCGTTGTTGATGCTGGAGAAAACAGAATAGATAACACTCATTTGCGTACATACCTTGACAGCTATTGCCGCGCGTTTGTTTAGACGAACACATGGGAAGGAGTGCTGAGATGGGGCGCTCTTGTAACGTTGTGCCTATATTCGATGCTTGATAACAGTACTTGGTTTGTTGTACTTGTTTCGGACAATATTAAAGCGAAAGCTTTTTAATGATAAAGCTTTGGTCAGACCTCTGGACTCACGGCGCATGCGTGAAACGGGGATTCCATTGTGTCAAAACGGTTACTTGAAAATCGCGAAAACAAAACGGTTCTAGTTAAGACAATACACGCATCGATCATGAAGAAGAAGCACAATAGTATACCTTAATCTCACAAACCACGTGTCGCTGGGCCGATACATTTAGATCGTTCGTAGATGCGTTTACTCGACGCGTGAAAAATCGTCGCATGGGTTCGTTCTTCGTTTGCCATTCCGGTTTTTTTAAGTTTTTGACGATCGATTAGACGGCACTTACAGCGAAGGTTGGAACTTTTAGCTTTTGTGCTTCTCTCAACTTTCGTTAGGAAAACACGGTAAATCTTTTGTCTGGCCGTATTCACTTTAGCTCAAACTTTGCTGAACTTTTTTTTACTTTATTCGTAACACACTGTTAGCACCACTGTGGTCTTCGCGCTTTTTTCGTCTGTTTTTTTTTTTTATTATTCGCCGGGCGCTATTCTTTGCTGCCAATTTAGACGATAACGCTCCCCTCTACATCGCGGTGTTGTCATACGGGAAGCCGAAACAAACGAAATAAAGCCTCCTCCGGGTAGTATACTCATGGACGAAACGCAGAGCGAGCGCTTAAAGGAGCCATGAAGGGAACATACAACTCTTGTTTAATTTCAACGAACTAGAATTCAGTACCTCATTCAGCTCCTTTACAGCCACAAAAGATGTTTTTTTAACAAAAAAAAACAGGAATTATTTAAAAACTGGGAAATCTTGCGCCACAGTGACGTGTTATGAACAAGAATGACGTCATACGGGCCAACAATAAAACACAATTTTTAGTGTGTTAACTGCACGTTAGCATTCAAGTGATGCGGTCAAATGTAACTAGAGGCCCATTACAGACGTCCAGTCATGTGTCGTCGCAACAGGTGAGTTAGGCGGCCGGCAATCGCACAAACAAGGTTCCGTGACGTCATAGAAAAGTTGCGGGAAATGGCTAGGGGGTCGCGACTGCTTCACGCGTTTTCGTTAATATCTCCGTAATTTGTTCGAAGATTGCGATGATATTGGTATCATTGTTATCGGGACTTAGCAGTCTTTCTAATAAATCCCAACTTGTATTTTGTCTTCATGGCTCCTTTAAGCGAAAGACAGATTCTGCCGCCGTTTTTAAGCGCGTTACACTAGTTCAAACTAACGTGCACGTAGAGCTACGTTAATGAAAATTTCTACATCGCGTTCGCAACACGGCCCACAGTTAAGGTGCTCAGTTTGATTTTTTGAAAATATTGTAAACAGGAAGCGTACGAAGGGGGACGTTGGAGAGGACGTGGCGATACTACACGCTTCGAAGGTACGGCTGCACGAAGGGCAAGAAAGGTACAAAGCGGACGACTTTGCCAAAGTCTCATTTCTTTCAGAGACTGCTGCTTAGTGCTTACCTTTTTTTGGAATCGTAATCAGGATTACGTATGGCTTCTCATTCACTCACAATGATCTGAATGTTATCCTCCCTGTCGTTCTTCAGCTCAAGCTAACGAGGGTTCGATTCCGACACACGGCACCAGATTTTCCGCACTAGCGAAAAGAGAAAATCCCATATGCCGACATTTCGGCGCTCGTAACATATCTCTATATGTTCAAAATTAATTCAGAGTACCCCGCTACTGCGAGCCTCGCAGTGGACGTCTAGTGTCGGCACTGGGAAACACCCAAAATTACATTTTCTCTGCGAAATAATATCTCCCCAGAAAATGGTGGTCGCTTTCGGCCCATGGTCAACTTCCCTCCCTATAGTAAAACACCCATTTATGAATAAAGTAAACACACAGTTAAAATCCGAAGTGGCTCATGGGACGAATCACGAGAACGCAAGAGGCCCCGAGGAACCTATTAACAGGTACAGGGTTATGAAAGCTGCGCCTCCGGTCGTCACTTCGACCGGTTTCGTTCAAAGCAATGTCGAGGATCCAAAAGTAAAGGAGAAATTAAGCGGCAACAACCGACAACTCGACGAGGGAGCTCAGCTTCACGGCACGATCATAATGACCCGAAGGCAGGGGTGCCACAAAAGGTTGGGCAATTCTCGATGCACCTGTGGTCGATTATGCCTGGGCGTGTCCGATTGCAGAGAGTCTGTTCTTCGCGCAAAATCGAGCATCCTCTTCCAGTTCCGTCGCATTCATAACCTTCTTCTCTGCACTTTCTCGTTCTTCTATCCTTCTTTTTTTAAAAAAAAGCTCGAATGCGAAGTACTGGGAGATGTAGGCGTTCCCAACAACCGGCGGAAGTTTGATAACTTTTAACGAAATGCGTGCGCCCTGGGGCTTCTCCCGTTCATATTAAAGTTACATGTGTAGAGGTTTGAATTTATGCACTGCTTGCATCAAAGAGGGGTCACGTGATACGTCACGTGTTTAGACAGTGCTCCTTGATTGCGGCGTTACATTCGCGAGCAGGAACAGTTGAATGTTCTGCGTTGCTTGTGAGTGGTTCACAGCGGTCTGATGGCTGGACTGCTGGTGATTCTTTTCATGTCGTGCCTTTGCAATTATAGCACACCCTTGGTGGCTGCTAGCCGGCCGTTAGCCGAAAAGGAAGGTAAGCTTTCATCCACTAATTCGGACATAGTCAACCTTAATCATTGGGATAATGTGGAGACTTACTTTCGAAGCTAAACCTAATTTCGGGAATATCTTTCAGCTCAGAAAAAAACGAAGTGTCATTAACTGTTTGCTGTACTCAAATTGATCTTAATCCTCCCACAAAATGAACTACCATTGGCTTTTGTTATGTCATGAATATAAAATACTCAGCAGCGCAATTTTATATTTTTGTCAAAACATTTAAGATGTTAAGGTTGATGCTTCCATGTATTTGTTTTGTCCAAAACACGGACACATGTAAAGAACCGCTTTATTGCGTATCTTTGGCGCTGCCCTCTACCATAGTTAAATTTTATATTCTGTCTTAGTTACGTTCGTGATGGTTCACTACTGGGGAACATTGAGACCGATCTCTGCATTTGCATTTGTCCTGTATTTGTGTTTTTGGAAAATATTGTATGGTTGGCTCAATGGGGAGGCAGAAATCAAAGTTGAGAATGTATCAAAAGTAAAAGCCTAAAATTTGTCTGGGCTGAATATAATCGGCATCAAAAGCGACTGGTCTGTAATACTTATTCAATAGTGGCTGATGGGGATGTACCGCACGTCGTATGAACATAACGCCAATCAATGGAGATATCAGTGGCAAGTCGCAGGAAAGGTGCAAGGGTGACGAGGATGGTGTGCGATCACCACCGAACCGCCTTTCAAGCTAACATTGCTGAGTCCATACTACGTTCTATCAGCTCATTCTCGCAGCCACGCTCGAATGTTCCTAGACTCATTGGTGCACTCCCTGCCCTAGATACGTCTATAATACGTCTATGATACGTCTATGATACGTCTAGATACGTTTATGACGGAGACTAATGAAGAACCACTTTTGTATCGCAAAGGTACTGTGCTTTTGAGCCTTGGGTGTGCACATAGATGCTCTAGAATCGGCATTCCTGTCGACTACCGCACTGCCCAGTTGTTGCTGGTTTGTGCGCTTTCCTGGTCTCTCTCGCACCGCATTCCAAGCATTCATTTTTACTTCTGCACGAACGCGCAGGCACGACAAAAATAATTGTGTCTGAAGGACAAAGAGCCACCCTGCACTGTCCCTCTGCGAAAAGCAAGAACGTAATGCTGATCCAATGGTTCAAGGAAGGCGACCATGGGCCAATCTATGAATACCAGGTGGCCCCGCACACTGAAGGGGACATGGCTTTGAGGTGAGGGTTTGCCTACATTATATCTTTCTTTTCTTCACAGTCTTCTCATGGTTATAGTAGTCAGACACGAATAACAGTGGCGCGTGCATCCGTAAATGTGGGGCATAAAGAGAAGAGTTCAATGTGTCGATTTCCGTGGTGAAGACGTCGCCAAGCTTGCAAATCAGAGAACGTGGTACACGCATGAACTGGGACTTTCCTCGCGTTCCACCAGAAGTCGCTTCCCCGGGCGACCCATTTATTGTGGCACAGAGAGGTCAGTGTTGTCTGTTGTACCTTCCTGGGCGCCTTGCAACTTATTTTCCAGTCCTGTCCGTGGACCCTTATACGGATACGGGAAGGGTTTCAGCGCTCCTCTCTTGAGGAAATTGGATAAGAAACAGGGTGGGGGTTGGAGGGCCGGGTGTGTTGGAAGGGCCGAAAAAAAGGCGCCTTAAAAAAGACAAGGGGGTTGTTAAAAACCAGGGGGGAGGGGGGGCCCAAAGGCCCTTAACCCCAAATTTGGCTCCACTGCATGGGAAACAAAAAAAATAAAAGAAAGTAAAGAAAACCCAAACGGAAAAAGGGAAATTAACCCCAAAAGGTGAAGCCAGTGCCCTTTAAAATTGAAAAACTGGACAAAGAAAAGGGTTGACCCTTTGGCCCCCCCGGGAAGGGGGGGGGGGGGGGGGGGGCCCTTTCCTTTTTTTCCCGTTGTTCTTTAAGGGTAAAAGGTCCCCCTTAAAATTTCCCCGGCCGGGGGACCGAAGGCCCAAATTCGTTGGGTTGTATAACCCCAAAGGGAGGGGTTCCCCTAGGGGGGGGTTAAGCAACCAAAAAAAGGGGCCCCACTAAAAAAAAAAAAAAAATAAAGAAAGAAAGTTTTTTGGGGAAACCCCAAAAAAAAAAAGAAAAAAAGGGTGGGAAAGTTCACCAAAAAAAAACAATAATAGGGAAAAAAATAAACAGAAGTAAGGGGGGGGGGGGGAAAAAGGGTTTCCAAAAAAATTTTTCCCGTTTTTCAATAAGGCCCAAAACCCGGGACGGGAACCGAAGTGGCCCCAAAAAGTTTTTAAAATAATGCCGGGAGCAAAAATTTGGGGCCAGTTTTAAAAACCCAAAAACGAACCCCCCCAAAAAGGGTGGGTTGGGAAAATGGTTGGAAAAGAAAAAAGTCTTGGGAAAAGCAAAAAAAAACCAAAAACCCCCGCGCAAAAAAGGGGAAGGAACAAAGGGCAAAAAAGGGGCTACCGGAATGGAAGCCATTTGGGGTTCCTCCAAAAATCAAAAATTTCCGCCCCTCTAAAGGGGAAACCAAAAAAAAAAAAAAACCAGGAAAGTAATATGTGGCACAAACCAAGATGTCAACGTGGAGATGAACACTCTAGAAGAAGTTCCAAGCATTCTGAATATTTTTAGTGTTATTCGATGTCAAATTTTACTCCCCATGCATTTGTATGGGATAGTTTCCATGGCTCTAGAGCCTTATAATCGCACAACATGCTAGTCTTGAATCTGCGCACAAAGCAAGTTTTCGCCCCAATATTGCTTGCTCGCAAAAATTTGCATTTCATTGAATAGCTGCGGAGTAATCGCTGTTGAAATGACTGCCATGAGCGGGAAAGCTGCGCATGAGAGGTGTGGCAGTTATCCCTGACCGAAACGGTGAGCAATTTTTAAAAGAAGGTGAAGCAGATTGAGCTGCCCTACCAGACAGTGCGCCGCCAACAATGCGACCTCCCCCTTTGTTAACCCAATTCCCTGGCTGCTGTCATTTTGCTGGCACATACGAGCCCACGTGCTCCGAAAGGGAACCCTACAAGCCTGGTGAATTTCAGAGTAAATACCTCACTGAGGCACCGGCCCTTCTTTCGCTGCCGTTCGCATGGGTGCTCGATGACCTCGAATCACCCGTCCCAGCCGATAGTGATATCGAGGATGTAGACCCTGTCCGGTAAATACAGCACGATGTCTGACCGAAAGCCCTCACCTTGCTTAGACCTGACCAGACGCTCGGACGTAACCGCCACTCCGGGGTGATGACGACGAAGTTTAGTAATGATTGCCTTTTATGCCTTGAGCGCCGCCGCTCATGGATGCTGTGATCACCGCCCCGTACCCCCTCACACCGGCAGACGCCCCGGTCCGGGTGTGAAGGCGAGATACGCGTGAATTTAGGACACTGTTACAAAAAGCGCATTGTCTATATCCCGAAGTCGCGGGTCACCGCCCTTCAGAAAAAATGATAGCTGTCGAGAACGGAGCATTGCAACGCTTTTGTCGTGGGTTGCCGTCGACATAACATGTTACTGCGTAGAACTGGCAAGGCTATTTTTTGCTTTATTAACAATGTACTAAATTAGAGGAACAGAAAGTCAGAAACCAATGGTCGTGTTGGCCGGAACGTTGCAATAAAGCTTTAGTCTCTATATTGCCTTAGGGGCTTTAGTCATTGGAACCGTTGACTTCCCTTTTCGAAAACTCTTGAACGCGGTCATCTGAAATCCCTTTCGACTAAGCCTTTCCCTAAACTACCTGTGTGGTTTTTTTACGACACAACAAAACCTTCCTATCAAGAGTAAGCCTTCAACAGGGTAATGCAGTAGACATGCCTTCCGTAGGCTAAATGCAATGTTACGGGTTAGGCTACCAACTTCCATGGGTGCTTTTTTGTCGGAGAGAAGACCGCAGTTTTCGTATTTGCCAGTAATGTCATTTTATGTGTTTTTCTTTGTCGAAATGACCCAATCCACCAAACGCGAATTTGAGAACAAGTGGAAGTTTGTTACCGGCCCTAAATGGAACGCTGTCAAGGCTATTGCATGATACATTTTACCTGTCAGCTTGGGGTAGTTTATGGCCACGAGAAATTAAAAATTATGCCGGAATTAGAGCAATATTAGGGTGATAAGTTTGAATTTGAATCGTATTGAATTGGAACACTCAAGTTGATGCCACATTCTTATGAAAATTACATTTAAATTCACTTAAAAGCAGGGTGAGATTGAAGTTTGGTGGAAAAGGCAATAAAAATATGCAACATGGCTTCAAGAACAGTAGTCGTATACATGAAGAGAAGGTGAGTCGTCTTGGCACCATTAGCAGCTTTTTTCGAAGTCTTCTCGAGTATAATTGTCTTGCGCACGCCTGACGGCTCTCACGAAGTAAACAAGCTCTTCGTTGCTTTGTTATAAATTTCCAAAACGATTCACACGAAGGCCGCTCATGTCTTCTTCTTCCGCTTAATGAAGTGGTTCGTAGTCTCAGAGGGAAGGGGGGGGGGAGATTTTCCAGGGCTTGTAAGTGGCGGCTATTTAGTTAAGCACTAAGATTGTAAATATGAGAGTCAAAGAATAAATATAACCACAGTTATTTTGTAGGGGCGGGTGAGACAAAATGAAAGCATTGTATGGCATCTCTCAGTTTCATTTCGTTGCCCTCTTCCGTTCACTTCGTCGTTGCCATCTGGGGACAGATCTTTCGCCGATCTCCTCCTAATTGCGGGCTGAAATCATAATTCAGCTCCGAAAGACAAAAAAAGAAAATTTTCCCATAACACCGACAAAACCGTCTCAACAGTCAAGCCGAAAGCAAACCCTTCTTGGGCAAATAGATTTGGCTTATTTTGATCCATGAAACTGCAGGATCTGGCCCATTTCGGGTACGAACTGCGATCTCAGTACACGTTTTCAGGGCGCTATCTCAACTGTTTTCTTGCCACCTCTTTCTTAGGGTAAAGTTCCCGACTTATTGCTGTCGCTGCAGTTTTATCCGACTTAGTTTCGGTTTCTGGATCTGGCTTATTTCGAGAAAAATCGCCTCATTTAGTCCCCGATTCTTCCTTACCGATAAGACTGCGACTACAGCATTCACATTTCAGTTACAATGAATTAACCATTTTTGCCTATTGCGCCAAGCTCAAGTCACAAACGCTTATTCTGTATCGCTGGTTCATTTGGGAAAATCAGTGTCTCATTTCGGGGGGCTATACAGAGCCCACAAGCCCGACGACCGTTCTTACAATGCCACCTTGAAAAGTTTTCCCATAAGCGCTTCCGCACTCAGTACGGACACTACTACGCAGGGCCTCCGCTAGCCGTTGACCAGTGCCGATTTTTACTTCCCCAGCCAAAACTAGCTTGCCGTCGCAACGGCTAGTTTCCACGTAGTCCCCGCCCTGTCTAATTTTTTTCTGTCAATCTGTACATCACAGTGTGCAAAACCACCTTTAATTACCCGTTCAATTTATGCTTCGCGCAAAACGGAATCCTGGCTGGCTACCGCGTGTCCGCAGAACGTTCATCAGAAGTTGCCCCACCACCACCGTCCCCGGCCGGACTGGCTGGGCAGGGCGTTCTTTCGCGGAGGCCACGAGGACAGCCCTGCCCTCACGGTGACGAAGCTCACGACGCGTGACCAGGGCACGTATACCTGCAAGATTGCTTTCGGGGACGGTGCTGCCCGCACGCTGGCCACTTCGTTGCTCATCGTCGGTGAGCAGGACTTGTATGAATTATTGCGGAACAAGGTATCATTAAAACAGTTCATTAAGGCAAAATCTGCCCCTCTAGGACGTAATTGTGCTGCGAGGCCGGCTAATAAGGAGGCGGATTGATTGATTGATTTATTATTTATATTTATTTATTTATTTATTTATTTTTGATTGATTTATTTATTTATTTATTTATTTATTTATTTATTTATTTATTGATTGGTTGATTGATTGATTGGTTGATTGATTGTAGGGTTTAACACAACGCCGCAATGCAGGCGATGAGCCGCGCCGTAGTGGATAGCTCCGGATTAATTTTGACCACCTGGCGATCTTTAACGTGCACCAAAATCTCGTACACACGGGCATTTTACCCGCGACCTCGTGCTCAGTAGCGCAACGCCTTAGCCACTGAGCCACCGCGGGGGATAGGAGGCAGATTCATAGAGAAACCTTCTGTATTTTTTGTGTAACGATACTTACAAAGCCGCTGTATCAATTCTTTTTGTCTAAACAATACAGCCTACCCAGTCACTGTGCTTTTGTACGGGGCAACGCCATTCTTAGGATTACGCCTAACTGTCGTTATTGAACAATATTACAAACAACTCTATGAGACTGCTATTGATGCAACCTCGCGAAGAAACAGGCCACATAAAGGAAACGACACCAGCGCTGGAGCAAGTAATAAAGTTTAAAAGAGCCGAGAATCGCTCTCGCACCACTATGGCAACGCTGGCACCCCTATCAATTGGTACCAACCTGGCCATTACGACCTCTTGAACGTTATTACTTCTTCCAGCGCTCGTGCTGTTTCTTTCTTTCCTTGTCCCGTTTTTCGCACAGTTGCAGTGCTATGAATCTGTACCAAACGAACCAATTCTTTACTCTATGAAACTGGTGCATGCTGCGACATGCATCAATCAATCAATCAATCAATCAATCAATCAATCAATCAATCAATCAATCAATCAATCAATCAATCAATCAATCAATCAATCAATCAATCAATCAATCAATCAATCAATCAATGAATCAATCAATGAATGAATGAATCAATCAATCAATCAATCAATCAATCAATCAATCGATCAATCAATCAATCAGCTATATTTATCAACCAATCAGTCAATCAATCAATAAGCTATATTTATCAATCAATCAATCAATTCAGGAAATTTTTCGCCCGCCACTTTTGTTTAGAAAAGGCTTTAGGGGGTATTTTATAAAATTAGTGTTGTATGACGAAAAATACGCAAGAAATAACGCATCCTTTCTTTGTTGTGATTACAGGTACAACCAATCAGCCCGCCATTTTTGATGAGAAGGGCAGAGAGCTTGGCCAGCTGGCGGGACCGTATATGGAAGGCGACTCGATGACCCTTACCTGCGAAGCGCATAAAGGTAACCACCTACTCAATATTTTTTTAAGAATGAGCTTGGTTTGGTTAATTTGACCGAATCGCCGTTTCGTGCCCAGATAGATACAAGTCAGGCACTTCCTTTACGGACACTGGGACACCAACTTGTATGCTGGAAACAATCCTCTTATTTTTCTGGGCAACTGTGAAAACAACTCCGCTGTTCGGCCTGAGTAGCACATAAGTGTAGAATCGCGGTGTTTTCAGTGAACGGCATGTATTCAAGCCCCGCAATGCTAAATTTATTTGAACGCCTGATTTTCGTTTTTTTACTGTAAAATGTTCTTGTAACGCAGTTCTACGAATTGTTTTCGAAAACAAGGGTGGTTCAAAATCTATTTTGGTCGGTTTAGGGGCGGTTCGTGGCATATGAACATATGAACACAATATAAAACGCCGTGCATCAAGCCCCAGGTAGCGGGCTTGTGTCTATCTGGGAACGTAATATCGCTTGACAGACATAGCGTCGGCGTCTCAGTTCACCGCAATACAGGCGCGCAGTAAAAAATTCGGCGGCCACGCGTATAACCGCCTCCTGTAGTAATGTGGAAGCCGTGTAGTCCCTAGAGTGAAACGGTTTTGTGTAACGTTTCCACGTGTAATCCTTGCACAGTGAGCAATACCCAGAATGCGACTAAGGTGTGGCGAACATACCTGGGCACTTTGAAAGTAACACATGTAGCGCTGTACATGTTTTATATTTTAAGCCAAACTAAACGGTACAATGATGTTATCGAGGAGAGCGGCAGCCAACCGCCGCTCTTTAAACCGGCTGCTGGCGCCGCCGCGAGCTCCTCCACATCGTTTTCTGCATGCCCGATTGTCGCCAAGCCAAGGACCCGTGCGCGTTTCTTTTTGCAGCGAAGCTGCTAGTATACCTCAACCCCTTAACGGTTTTATCTCCGTGGGCAACAAATATTAGGAGCCAAGGCCTAAGGCTCCGGGCGCATGCATCAGACTAATCAGGCATACAACATAGAGCTCAGTATTCGTTTAAGGAAACCGCAAAACAAGCATCGAAACCGCATGAGGGATGATAAGGCGAATGTGAACAATGGGACCCCCCCCCCCACTATGTATTCCTGGTAAAGATTATGTTGCAGATTATCTTTGAAGGATAGTCAGGACTAGTGTTAGTAAATAGAGCAGTTCTTGCCCAAGACGCCGAGCGCATGCGCCAGGCTAGGCAGTACCCAGCATTCGCCGCATATTTGGACACACTTCAGGTGGTGAAATGCTGTTACACGCGTTATCTTTTATTCTTATTCGGAACGACGTCACTCGCACGCAGCCGCAGAGCAGGGAGGACTAGCTAAGCCTACCAGAGTGGACAGACGAAAACACATAAACAACAAAAATGGCGGCGCCCATGAACATTCGCAGTGTAAACAAATGTCACGTATGCGAATTGACCAATGATCACGGCGGCGGCGTGAAACCATAGGAGAAAATAGTGCCGATACTCTCTACCCTTATCTTGTGACACTAGCTGATGGCGAGCGACAAGCCCCCAAAGGCGCCGAGAAACATTTCAGTTCTTCCTACATCAGCATTTGTAGTGGTTTAGAACAGCTTTGCTGGACATCCGCTTTCGCAGGGCAGAATGGCGACCAATTATATTGTGTGTTTTATTTCTGACGCGAGGCGTATGCTTGATAATCTACTCCCGTGAACGCGTACGACATCACCACATTTTCTTATAACGAGATATGTAAGGCGTCCCTCTTAAAACGTGCGGCAATCCCTCACTCTTTTTGTTGCTTGTAAACCAAATGATGTCCGGACTAAAAGGTACACGTTGAAGCCCGCTCTTACCGGCTAGTCGTGCCATGCATAAACGCGAAACCGCCGAATAGTAAAGGGGCAGCACCACTGCGTTCCTGACAATAGCGAGCAGCAGAGATAAGAAACATGAATGTTGCGAGACCGTCTCAGCAAACAGTTCACCTAGTAGCAGAAAATTTTCACTCCCAGAACGAGCGGGCGAGAAAGAACCAAGGTGATTTGGATTAGTCGCAAAGACAGAATGGTTTAAATCAGAGGAAGAGGGCGCTCGTCTTGATGCTCGGAAACCTCACGCGCGCGCCGAACGCGGTCGGAAGTTCGAAGTGATCGGTTATGCATCTTGCCAGAGCGCGCACAAACCACAGAGAAAGAAAGGAGGGGAAACGCCCATTGCGACGGGCACGGTCGAACGTCTAGATTCGAGTTTTAGCTGACCGTTTCTGACCGTCCTTTCCGCTCCGATAGCAAACGGGAGTGCCATTGCGCATGCGTGGCACGCTCCGGCGCAAGTGGCGTTACCGGAGCCATAGAGTTTCTTAGTAAGTGTAATAGGGAGGAAACTGCTGTGCCTGGCAAGCCTTGTCATTGGGGGGTTATGGTAAGGCACCTGCTTTTGGCTTGGGCTTGGGATGATAGTTGGGTTCATACGCAGTTTTTGAGATTTGCTTTCTTCACTATGCATTAACATGTCTGCGAAGCTATGCGGAAGCCGAAACCCTCCGTGTTCTGTGGTTAGCCGTGTTCGGTGAAACAGCAAGCAGTGCGTGATCTTACCTGACGTTAGTCCTGCCGCAAGGAAGGACGTATGACTGAGCGCGTAATATGCCGCCGCAAAATTTGTAGCTGACGAAAAAAAGAAACAAAACGTACTTCGACGAAGACAACATACGACAGATACGGGCGCCTGTATCCGTCCTATCTTGTCATGGTCCCCGACTGTTTAACGCCACGTTTTCCTTTTTCTTCTATTATAAACCAACTCGCTTAGCAGCAAGTTTTGTTAAACTGTAGCTGACGGTCGATGCATCGGTTCACCATGAAGGCGACGTCTTCATAGACACGCTCAAAAAACTTTCAAAACTTTTTAAACAACTTGTTATTTGAAATAATGCTAAAATAATAAAAGTCTCTAATGAGTTCCCCCTCCCCCCAAACATTAACATTGTTCGTAACTACCACCTGCCGCAGAATAGCATGCCATTCCAGCAAAAATAGACTTTACTTCTTTTTTCCTTAGTTTTAAAACAGCCTGTTTAATTTTCCACTCACATAATTGCACACTATTCGCGTTTTTCTGGCACTTTGTTTATATCTGCGGTCACTAAAACCTTTCAAACCAAGCCAATGATGAAACTAAGGCGAACACATGATGTAATGGCCGTCCATGACGACAGAGGCGGCCATGATTTGAGCCGCATGGACGCTAGCGCCAGATTTCTCTCTAGTGTATATTGTAAGCAACTCTGTGACCGGAGCTGGGCGCCGCGCAGCTCGCCGGGCACGCTGCGCGGACCGACGTGGCAGCATACGCCCACATGCGGAATTTACAAGATGGCTGCCCCCAGCGAGGCGAGCGCGCTACTGGGAACTCCGCTTCTTCCGTTGAATTTTGAGCGACGTAACCACGAAAGCGCTTCCGAATAGGCAAAGATGTCACACACCTCTGCGAGGTTTCGAACAGAAGCGAAAAACTTCGACCGAAGCGCGCGCGCACTTTTATGCAGCGCCTTTCTTGGCCATTGCAAAGTTGAGCAGCTTCTTTTAAATTACTTAAGAACATTTTATCGTGTAAGC
The DNA here is from genome assembly GCA_013339765.2 of Haemaphysalis longicornis. NCBI lineage: Eukaryota > Metazoa > Arthropoda > Arachnida > Ixodida > Ixodidae > Haemaphysalis > Haemaphysalis longicornis. Next base: position 75,831,114 of record CM023456.1, on the reverse strand, counting down.
GACTAAACTGCATAAAAAGGGTGAATTATTGCAATGAACACAGTATTTTGCTTTTTTGAGTCCCCAAAACATTAGTTCTTGTATTTCCTTTTGGATAAGGTTTCTGTTTACACACGCACAGGGAACGAGCGGTGACGCGAATGATTCCCAGCCCAGGGCGGTATGGTTATAGGTTAGCTAAGAGCCTTTCTGCTGCTGAATCTCCGGTTTAGCTGAGCTCGCCGTCGGGAGGGGAGCGGACCGTCAATAACGCTCAGCAAAAACTCTCTAATGTCACATTAAAAATAACGCCGAATGTGAATCCCCGCTTTTGCGACGGTGAAGGAAGTGACAAAAAATGATGGGGACATCCGACAGACGATGCGATAAAGAGAGAGAGAGAGAGAGAGAGAGAGAGAGAGAGAGAGAGAGAGAGAGAGAGAGGTCTTTATTAGATGAAAGCAGAGAGGTTTGCCGGCATGTTCCCGCCTGCATGCTACTCTGCGGGGATGGGGAGAAGGGAGTAAAGGCCCTAAAAGAAGTAGGGCAGAAGAAAGAGGGGAAAAGGAGAGATTAAAAGAAAAAGCGAACACGAAGCTTTGCTTGGTGACTTAAAAGTCCACACGATCTCACACGTAAAGTTCTAAATTGTCTCTGCGAGGCCGATTCCGTGTAAATATTCAAATAAAGCAGCCGACACTTTTCTCTGGGACGATGGAGAGGGCCAGGGTCCAAGGAGACCTTTCAAAGGTGAAGATGCGATAGCAGCCCTGATTCACTCAAAGGCTGTACAGCAGAACGGCGATCGCGTGGCCGCGCAGTTTCTTATCCTGCAACAGACGACTATATGTCTTAACCTGCTCAGAGTGTTTGTGATGTTATCTAGCCGCCAAAGGAAGTGAAGTTTCCCCTCGTGTCCTGTTCTTACTCCGAGTCATAAATCAGTGAGCCTCTTGGCATAGTGGTAGCAATAAAACCTCGTAGTGACTGTGGAACAAGCGCCTTCGATCAGTTTTGCTTCATTCTTGCACAGTTCGCAGTATGGCCGGTGCTAACGCGTCCAAAGGTTGTCTTTGTGAACAGGTTTAGGACGCAATTTGCAGAGAAGAAGACGGTGACTTCTTTCATTAAAGCCTACAAGCTGAAAACATAGCGATAAATGACCAGAGGTCGTCGGACTCACTCATGAGTCAACTCACACAGAGTCATTTGGACGCGTGAGTTTGAGTTTGTGAGCCCGAGGCTAGTGTGGCATGGTCAGTTTGAGCTTGAGTGAGTTTGAGCCCGACTGAGTTTGAGTACGCCTGAAACCGAGTGAGTTGGGAGTCCATTTTGATTTAGAACTCACTCGGTGTCAGTCCATTTTGAGTTTGAGTATTCTTAGTTATGAGTACATTTTGAGTTTGAGTACATTTTGAGTTCTAAGTACATTTTGAATTTTAGTAGACTTTGAGGTTGGGTGCATTTTGAGTTTTGAGTACATTTTGAGTTTGAGTACAGTTTGAGTTCTGAGTAAATTTGGAGTTCGAGTACATTTTGAGTTGGAGAACATGTTGAGGTTTCAGTACATTTTGAGTTTGAGTACATTTTGAGTTTGAGTACAGTTTGAGGTTTGAGTACATTTTGAGTTTGAGTACATTTTTAGTTAGAGTACATTGTGAGTTCGAGTATATTTTGAGTTTTAAGTATATTTTGAGTCTGAGTACATTTTGAGTTTGAGTACATTTTGAGTTTTGAGTTCGAGTGAGTTCTGAGTTTTGTGCCCACTGTGACATTGAGTTTGAGTGAGCGCAGATGTGCTGCTAAGCAATGAGTCTGAGTTCGAGTGAGTGGTGATTCGAAAATAAATTTGTGAGTGAGTTTGAGTGAGCGGTGCCAACTTTGCCGAGGGATGTAAATGACCGCGCTTATGTGGCTGCGACAGAAGCGCACCGAACGCAGTATTTCTCGCCACGACGTCGTGCAAACGCTGCTTTTGGAAGTCGCAGCGACGTCATTGCGTGAGCAGGATTGGATTCATTATATCGCCGCTGCGCTGGTTCGCTGCGACGCCGTTGTCACAACCATGTAAACGTCACCACTCATAATTAGTGGGTGTAAAGAAAAAAATAAAAGGCCAACTCGGTTCTACAAGAGTGTCCATGTAAAAACGATTTCACCCCCTCCTTTCCGTTTAAAATTCGGGTTTTTATTGCAAACTGAAATAGCAACAGCCACCCGAAGTTTCACGAAAACTGGTAGGTTGGTCAGAATGAAACTCTGACGCGCATTTTTCACATTTCGTACCTTTTACTTCATAGACAAGTTGTTTGGATTTTGGGGCCACTCTGAGTCGGGGACACGTTAACCGTCGTGAGTGATAAAATGGTAAAAAGTAAATAGGAATTAACTAAAAGGCGACAGCGATGAACGTTGTTTACCTCAACGTTTCCATGGAAGTACAACATACACTCTCTTTTCTTTCAAGCCGGCCAATGGGCCATGTAAAAAGAAAGATTAGATAAGGATGACGAGTTCCTACTGAACGGTAGAAAAACCTGATGGTTTGAGTTTCTTAGAAACCACCGGGACCTTTTGTTTTGATTAACAAAACCAACTTCCCCACGCCTGCTTGTATACGTGCTATCGTGATAAATTGAAGTACCAACAACGGGGCGTTTGGCTTTCTGTACATGCCGCGCATCGTTGCGGCGGGCCGTGTATGCGTAGTACGAACAAGTTACGAGAGTTCGTGACCAACCTTGATACGGAAGGACCATCGTATTTCCATCGCCTGTGGGGCGCTCCGCACGAAATAAAAAATAAAGGAATATAGCTGCGTGCGCCGTTTTCACTCATCGCAGCAGCAAAGTTAGATAACGTTTTCGTGAGCGGGTGCCCAACGCGGTGGGAAGACAAACCAGAAACCTCACCAACCTCACACGCCGAAATACGGTGATAACATATCAACGTTGGACAGAAACTCTCGTAACTTGTTCGCACTGCGCATACGCGGCCCGTCGCCAGGATGCGCGGAATGTACTGAAAGGCACGCGCTCCGTTGTTAACAGTTACATATGCGCGTGTACAGTCGGCAAAAGACTTGTGCTCCGAGCGGCGTGCTCCGGACTGCGCGGGAGACACCTAGTGACAGCGCCTGGTTTGAGACCGCCAGAGTGTGAGCGTGCGCGACCCGTGTCAGCGCGATGGCCATGTCCCTGCTCGCTGTACCCGTCGCCTTGGCTTCCGCACCATCTTTCGCCGTGAGAAGCGCTGCCTGTGGGGCCGGCCCGGGAAAGCAAATCGGGGATTACGTGCCTTATCGCGCGCCAAGCGAGCTTCCCGTCTGCATTAGCTTTTGGCGCACGGTTGTGCATGGCGTCATCGTTCTGCCAATATGCTACGTGGGTATCGCGTGAACCATAAGTTGCTGCGCTCGGCTTTGCGCGTCACGCGCAACGAGCCATCCCCAAATAACTCAAGGCAGTGGGCATGCTGTCATCGACCGATGTCTAAACACTCAAGAACACCGTCAGCGATACGTTTTCGGCGAGTTTGGCTCTTCTCGCATAGAAAGAAATACCCTCCTGTATAAATTGCGTTTTACTACTCCCTGATATATACCCCCAAATGCGATTGTAAATTAAATGCGACAATATAAAGTAGAACAGAACGCGAAGTATTCAATGATTTTTCTTATAATTAGAGGAGAAACTGGCATCAAAATTTACCGATGAACTGTTTGTGTACTACAACCTACTACAACCTGTCAATAGAAGCGTTCAGGCTTTCATTAAAGAAGGACGACATGCCGATGCTCCCCGTTTTAAGCCACCTAAAGGGACGACCGATGAGGAGGATAGACTGATAGTTTCAACGGCAGTAGACAATCGTTTCCTCAGCGCTCGCGAAATTCGAGACGTGCTAGGGTTGGACATTTCAGCACAACTCCTCCGGTCGAGGCTTCACGAAACCGACATGAAAGGATGGACGGCTGCACAAAAGACTGAACTGGAAGCAAAGCACTGGAACCAGCGGATGAATTTTGCTTCTGTTGTAGAAGACCAGACTGTGGATAACTGGAGGGCCGTGGTCTTCAGCGACGAGGCAGCATTCAGCACCCGCTGGTACCAGCAAAAGCGGGTGTAGCGTCGTGATAAATGCAGGTAAGAATACATTTTGCCGGCTGATATAATTGACCGTTGAGAAGGTTTAACTCGCCGAAACTTCTAAGGCGATGAGGTGCGCCGTAGTGAAGGGCTCCTGTGGATTAATTTTGACCACCTTAAAGGGGATTTTTAACGTGCGCCGAAATCTCAAACACACGGGCGTTCTCGCTTCTATTGATATACGATCGCTCTTTCCTGAACTTAATGTTTAAATTTGATATGTGTATCGCAGTTCTTGCTGGTAAATAGGCTTTTTACCACCACCACGCGGGTATGACGGCAAATATGTCTGGAAGGTGCGCTCCAGCAGGCGGACAGCAGTCACCGTGTGGGGTGCCATCAGCCACCAAGGCCTAGGACCGCTTCACTGGACGTATGACGGCAGCAGCCTACACCGACATAATTCAGACTGAATTTGTTTCATACGTGCTGGATGCCCCGTTCCCGGACGGGCTGTACCATTTCCAACAAGATGGCGCACCAGTTCACACCGCCGACGTTTTTCAAGATCTCTTCGACAGCCTCGGAATAACAACCCTGCCGGTCAGAATCCCCGATTTGATTATAATAGAAGACGTGACGGGGTTGAGGAAAACCAATTTGCCAAAAACAACCTGGCCTATAGACCTCAGACATCGACGAGCTGTGGATCGCATTTGATAGGGAGTGGGGACGTCTCCGCAATGACCGGAGTGTCGCGGACGCGCTATACAAATCTATTTCCGGAAGGATTCAGAGCGTAAAGCTGACTCGTGGAGCACAAATTAGGTACTAGGTGTCTAGTATCACCGCCATGCCAGTGCGGCGTCTTGAATACTTGCATCTCAAGTGGATGCACGGGCTGTAACTCACGTCATCGCAGATATCAACCAGTCGACTCCCACCGCTTCCTCAGAACGCCGACGTCAGCTCAAAATCCTTCCAGACATATTTAGGTTGCATTTAGTTTTTCCATGGAGGTGTAAAGCTTGAACCTATATTTCATTTTGTCAGCCTTGTGGGATGTGCTAAAAGTGTGCCGTTTACCAACTAAAACCCAAAGGGCGAAGACATCCGGTATTTTGCTTTGTGCGAGCATACATTATATTCGGATGTTCTTTATGCTGCCATATTCCGGGAATTTGCTTCGTTCTGAATAAATAACTAAATGCAAAATGCTCTGACGGTTTATTTCAGTTCTCTCAGTGTGAAAAGCGAACAAAAATCGCCAAAAACGCATCGCCGACGGTGTTCTTGAATGTCTATACATCTCTCGGTGACAGCTTGCACACTTCCTTGGGTTATTTGGCGTTGGCCCGGTGGGAGTGACGCCCAAATCCTTGCGCAGAAACCGCATAGTGGTTCACGCGATACCCACGCAGCGCATTGGTAGAACGATCACACAATGCACAACTGTGCGCCGAAGCTAATGCAGACGGGAAGCTCGCGTGGCGCGCGCTAAGGCAAGTGATCTCCGATTTGCTTTCCCGGTCGGAACCGCAGCGCTTCTCACGGCGAAAGATGGTGCGGAAGCCAAGACAATGGGCCCAACGATCAGGGACACGGCCATCGCGCTGGTACGGGTCGCACAGTCTGGTGGTGGTCTCAAACCAGGCGCTATAACTAGGTGTCTCCCGCGCAGTTTGGAGCCCGTCGGTCGAGCGTTATAAACAAGCCTTTTGCCGACTGTACGTGTATACGTGCACATGTATTGTGCACGCGTACGTTCGTTTAGCTTAAGCGCTTATGAATTCAAAATAATTGCGTTAAAGAAAACATCTCTCTCTGAGAATGGAGCTTTCAGCTATCTTAAGACACCTTTAGTGGCCGATATTAACAGACTTACTTTAATTCTCTGAGCATGTTTTTATTTACTCAGCTGATTGCACACGCCATTCGCTTGCCTTACCGCCCGCCTAGAGGGGCGTAGTCCGCTCAGATCTACTGCCGGTGGAGGAAGAATGATGGCGAGGATCGTAGACCCATCTTCTGCAATCTCACATTCCGTGGACCCAAGCTTCCAACGTGCCGCGAATGGAACGCAATGCAGTCACGAATAGCGCTGTTTGATACAATTAGTAATCACCAAGAATATATTCATGAATTACCTATCCATAAATTTTATACCTTTTCAGTTCAAAATTGTCAAGAATACGGGAAGCGACGTCCGCACTTCATGTGTCTCGTGTCCCAGCGTGCCTAAAGAGCTCCCAGCGGTTCCTTCTGCAATTTCTGTAGTCTCTCGGCCGGGGATCGCCCCCATTCAGTCATGAGTGAAACTTAAGCGCTGCACATAAGCGCTACACTGGCGCTGCACTGTTCAGACTGCGGTTGTAAGCCATGCTTCACAGACACGCAAGTGCTTGTTAAACACAGAGACCATGCTACCAGGGAAATTGCTGAAGCCTTCCATAACCGGAATAGAGGTTCGGATTGTATGAGTCACCCGTCACTGACTATTCTGATAAAGAAGTGCAACTTCTTAAGGAGAGCGGGTGGAGGATGAGGAACGAAAAAGAAGAGAAGGAAAGGGGCGGTTGTCTTCATGTACCGCCGTACGAATGTGTCACACGTGCCTGATTGTTGGGTCTTGGCACGGTATATATGTGTTTCGATTTTAATAAATCTTTCAGTTGATAGTAAGCGCTGGTGTCGGTTCCCTTTCTCGTCCCTGTGTCTGTTTGCGCTTAAGTTTCACTCATGGATGTTCACCAACTAGCTCGTCTCTCCATTTTGCCCCATTCAGTCTCCTTAAAACGCACTTGTTCCCACGCTCGGCGGACCAGAGCACAGCGCCCCAAGAAGTACGCAGCGAAAGCCAGCGGACAAGAGTGGTTTTTTTGTTAATAATGGCCGTGGTATTGACCACCGTCTGCCGCCGCATTTTTAGTCAGGTGTTGTTTATTTTAATGCGCCGCATTCCATGCCGAATACCCCCGCCTCCCCCCCCCCCCCCCCCCCCCAAATGAGGACCACGAAACGCCGTGCATTTTCACAAAAATGCAGATTTGGTGGAAGGAACACTTTCATTCGACATAACAGCGTAAATTGAGATAAGTGGTTGGACAGAATTTTGAAAAACCCAAAACTAAGAAAGACAGGAAAAATAAGATGTTCACAAAAAAAGATCTCACAAAATTAAAAATCCGCATTTCATACATCTCCCCCAAAACCGAAACATAAATGAAAAAAAGCCCACAAGAAAATGTTCAGAATTAGAATAAACGATAGCGTAAACCGACCAACTTTGCAGTACACCTTGCTTGTTCGAAAAAAAAAACATAATTAGCGAAGTAGCAGCACTCCATCGCTATAGTGCATACATTTACATCATTTACATATACATCAAAACAAACAAAAGAGAACCTAAAAAGAATAAAATACTCCAACGTCTTTCGCTACTCATTGCCATATTTGGTTCTAAAGAACTCGCACTCTAGACGAGCGGTCTCACAATGGTACGCATTAGTAGACAATTCTCCGAATTTCTGCAGATTCTTTTTTGAGCGGGCTACTGTTTGTTCAGCCGCCTAAAATCCACTGCAAAAGTCCGAGATACACGGAAGCTGCGGTGCTTGCCGAAGACGTTTTGTTGGCCCGCAGGTGATTTATTGTGGAAGTTCTTTTGAAGTTTGTGGAAGTTACATTGATGTTTACATCCCCGCCCGAGCAATATATGCATGTGAAATACTTAATACATAATTTTATTAAATAAAATATGCGCTGCAGATTATTCACTCGTTATATTGCCACGGCGCAAACTAGCAGACGACGAACTATGTAGTTCTGAGAGAGAGAGAGAGAAATGACCTTTATTGATTCGTCCTGCGAGAAAGGTGCGGGTCAGGCCACGCAGGGCTTCGCCGCACCTCGTCTAACTACCTGCGCTAGGTAGCGCGCGGAGCCCGAGGCGTCGTGCCCGGCCGGCCGCGCGGGTTAGTCGGATCGCCCGCGCCGTCGCCGTCCGCTCGACCCCCGCGAGGGCCGGGAGGCGAGGGGCGCTGGCTTTCCTTTCGCCGTTGTAGCGCCAGAGCTGCCTCGAGCCCCTGGACGGCCCTGAGCTGGTTGCCGTGCTCCGGGGAGCCGATTAACTCGCGAATGTCCGGCGGGAGGCGGTCGCCTCAGTCGCGCGCGCACTGTTCGTCGTAGCCCCACATGATGTGGGCCAGGTCCGCGGGCACTCGCGCACACACACAGCACTCGGTCCGTTCGTAGAGTTCCGGGCACACGTGGCGCGCCAGCGCCGGCGTGAGCACGGTCTCGGTCTGTAACTGCCGCAGGAGCACCGCCTCCTCCAGGGACAGGCCGGGGTGTGGAGGCGGAAAAGTCCTTCTTTCGCGTCTGTACCACCGGAGCACTTCGCCGTAGGCGACCTGAAGGCAACCTCGGGAGAACTGCTCAACGCCGGGAGCGTGCGGGCCGCGACCGCCCGGCAGGCCGAGGAGGCGGTGATCGCCTTAGCCCTGACCCTGCCCGGCACGCGGACCGTCCTCAGCGACTCCAAGTCGGCGATCTCCAACTTCGCGAGGGGCACGGTGTGCAGGAGCACCGCGCGGCTCCTCTCTCGGATCCGGGAGGCGGCCGCCAACAGCACGAGCATCCGGTGGTTCCCGGCCCACGCGGGCCGGGAGCTGCCCAACGGCCACCACAACCGCAACGAAGAGGCGGACGCCGCGGCCCGAGTCCTCGCCACGTGCCGGATGTAGTTCTGAGGGACTGGTCCACAAGCAAGAACAATGCGTCCAGCGACGGGTGTTGGTAGAGGAAGACGATGAGGTCTCTTGTGGGTCGTTTTGAATGTTAGCGGCAGCCCAGCCTTTCTTCGTGTAAATAGTGTAAATACTTTAAATACATTCTTCTCTACCGCATCCTCGCCTCGTAACATCTTGTGGTAGAGGTGCTTGGTAAGGATCATGGTCTGGCCTGTAGCGGCCTGGCTAGGCGCAGTCATGGTGAGGGTTGTCCCCGAGTGCTCTTTGCGAAAGCAAGTGCGCCGGACGTGGCGTCCGCTACGTAGCTTTGTCTTCGCAGAAGGCCAGCACCTCCGCCTCGTAACAATATACTGTTTTTTTTTTTTGGCCGGGGGTCACTGCAGCGACTGGCGGGTCTGAGTGACTTCACAACGTAGCCGCTGATTTAGCATTATGTTCATGTCTCACTGCAATGGTGAGTGACTCATCCGAGCTTGCTCTGCCACAGAGATGCATTGTTTTGGCATGCACCGTTGATGCCTAGCCTGATGCTTTCTCTTCCCGCGACTTACTTGTAGTTATAGTGCCTTGTGGGACGCGGAACGCTGCAACCCTCGTTTCCTCGCTCACAAGGGGCTTGCATAGGTTGATTTGAACAAACCCAGATGTCACGTACAAACATCTTTATACCACTGACTTTAAAGTGGGAACCAGTGTTAAGACGCTACACAAGGGGAGAATACTGCCATGAATGGCCACTGCCGTCCGTGTTTGTGCCGTCCGTATCTGTATTCTCCGCTTGTGTAGCGTCTCAACACTAGTTCTCACTTCAAAGACTATGAACCAACTGGCCCAGATTTCTACCTTAGTCAACTATTATACCACTGACCCCGGCGTCAGTCTAGATGAATGCGTTCTACATCACACCTATATTAACAAGGCGCATACGAATATCTTCTTTTTAGAGCCGGACAAGCGTCAAACTGTCTGGCCCTAAAGTACTCATTTGGCGGTGACGTTACGCATGTTTTATGCATGCATACTCGCTAAACTATTCATTCCAAGACTACCCATGAAATATTCTCTGCTTGCACGCTCGACCTAACGCTAAAAAACGTTCTTCGTCCGCAGTCATCTTTCATATGCCGTCGCTTCCAACGACCGCTATTTTGCGCTTTTTGAGGGGGATTAACTTTACGTATAATTCGTATAATCCTATAAGACAGGTTGATTCCTGTGTAAGTGCGCTTGCTCCGATTCATCTTATTTTATTATCTTTGATGATTGGTGTGTGGACTTTAGGTCATGTGCCGCCCAACGGAAGTAGGAAATCAAACAGCGGGCCAGTTTGACGTAATCAGTATATTAATATTTCATCGCTCTATCTCTGGGGTTATGCTCCGGGGGAGGGGGGAGGGCACTTTCGATTCATGCGTTGAAGCGTGCGTTGAATTACATTATGCCTCGGTCAGAATACCTCAAGGTCTCGCTTGCAATAAGGCTCTTCCTGTCCCGGTTTGTGTTTGCTTCTGGAAGCACAAATGAACAGAGCCTGATGATATGGCTGCCACATCGGCTATACTGTCCAAAAGACGCAGCGGAGCGTCCCAATACAGTTCTTTCGGGACAGCTAGACGTAAACAGTTCCATGTAAGGCACATAAATACTTTTGCGCCATTTAATGTATAAAGACGACTCCAGAATGCTTGTGTTAGCGTAATATTAACATTTAAATGTATCCTCGACCATCACTTTTATCTGACAGCAGTGCGAACGTGACACCCATGCGCATTCCTATTCTCCAAACATGTCCATGTGATGCAAAAAGTATTTTGTGCGCGTTTAGTGAACTTCAAAAACAACTCATGTTTTTGTGCTATTCTCGCAGACGAAACATTCTAATGTGTGCTCGACCGTCAAACTGACAACATTGCGAACGTGACATGCATACACATTCCTTTTTCTCGAAAAAGCTCTGTCCAGTATAAAGCGTTTAAATAAATCACTTTTTACTTTGAGTGTACTTAAAAAAGGATCCGCATACTTTCCTTGAATGCCCACTGCCCAGACATTTGTATCCGACCACGACCCATCGTTCTGCGAGCTACCTGTGCAAGCTTCTCGAGAAGGTGATAAACAGGAGTCTTGTGTACTTTCTAGAGTACAATGACCTTCTCGAGAGCTCCCGGCAGTCTTCCGGGCTGGCCGATCTACAAAAGACCAACTTGCGGCATTAAAATCATACATCAAAAATGCTTTTCTGCATAAGCAGTACTGCATAACTGTATTCTTTAATCTTGAAAAAGCCAATGACCCCGCTTGGTGGCATGACATCCTCGGGGACCTGAAGTGTTTTGGTATGTCAGGTAACATACTAAACACGCTTTCCAGTTGCATGTCTTGGAGAAGCTTCCGTGTGAGAGTAGGTACCGCACGAGCTAGGGTTCATGTGTAGGAAAATGGCGTACCTCAAGGCGGAGTTTTGGCTGCACTTTATTTATTGTTCAGATGGAATTCACTTAGGAAGGTCATTGCCAACATCAAATGTCTGTTCAATCTATATAGACTACGTACAAGTATCCTTCTAACCTCCACCCATTCTATTTGCCAGCGCCACGTCCAGCTGGCGGTAACAAATTAAATGGCTGGGGTGATAGCAATGGTTTTAAATGTAATACAGGAATGTGCACTTGTCTTTTGTTCTCCAGAAGACGCGGTATTCGGCCGGATCCAGACATCCAACTCAATGGTGTATCGATTCCAGTCAAAATATAACACAAGCTTTTAGGTGTAGTCCGTGACAAAAAGCTCCAATTCATCCCTTATATCAAACAACTTCAACGTAAATGCTTAAAAGCAATGCCAATCCTGAAGGTCATCTGACACACTTGTTATGGCGCAGACGAACAACTTCTCTTGCGTGTTTTGCTAGCCTAATAAGCTCACGTGTTTTATAAGCCTAATAGGATGACGATTGCACTACGGCTTTGTCCTATGGATCAGCTTCTGAAACATACCTGAAAATGACGTACACAGTGCTGTAAGTGGGGCTTCGCCTTGCATGTGGCGCATTTCATACTAGTCCGGTGGAAAGCCTCTAAGTAAAATGCTACAAATGAAGCGTAGAACGGAAGCGGACATACATGAATATGCTTTGTGCTTTAAAAATGGTATCAATGCCTCCAATTTTAAGTCACTGTTTCGCGATAACTATATCTAAACTCCTTTCTAATCATCCATCCATTTCTGCTCCCTTCTCATACAGATTGAGAGAATAAGCACCCGAACTTCTTGTCTCATTTTTAGATACCATCAAAACTTCCATTACCGATATTCTTGCACATTTGCATCTTCGCCCTATATCATGTGATGTGCCTTTCACAAATGTCGAGAAAATCCGAGTGCCCAGAAGCGCGATTCTGCAGCATTCCTTACCTTTGCAGCACAAATACAAGTGAGCAGAATTTTGTACTGATGCTTCAAAGACTGCCACTACTGTGTTCTGTGCTGCGCATGGGCCCAGGTTTATTGTCTGCAAAACTCTGAATAGAAATTATAGTGTCTTCATGGCGGAGGCTTATGGGATACTCCTTGTTAAGAAACATATGCACCAAAATCAAATCCCATAAATAATTATCTATGCTGAATCCCTGAGTGTTATGTGGACACTGTCGTCTCGAAAATCTTGAAAAAAGCCACGTAGTAAATCTCATTAATACTATTATGTCTGTATAAGCCTTCAAACACAAAACTCACCATATGCTCGGTTCCAGGCTATTCTAGGACGGCCGGGAGTAACGCCGCATATCACGTGGCCGCTGCTGCAGAACCTACAAATACATTGGGCATAACAGCATAACAGTACCCTACACCGACCTCAAGCCACACATCAGACAAAGCCTTCTTAAAACATGGCAAACACATTGGAGTGAACATACAGACAACAAACTACACGTAATGAAACCAGTCTTGGCAACATACACTACTGACTCCGACAACAGGGACACTGAAGTTACCTTATCAAGATTGCGGACTGGCCCCACAAATGTAACACACTCCACTTGTTCACTGGAGCTCCAAGACCCCTATGTAGCAGGTATGGAGAGGGCCAACCCGTAATTCACTTCCTCACTTAATGCACGGCTTACGACACAACACAACGCACACACCTGTCAGAGCTGCACAGACAACACATTTCAGTACACCCATCTCATTTCATAGCTGACAATCCCACGTTTTCTGTTAATCGCGTTTTTAAGGTTTGAGACTTGACACTTCATTACATGCCGCCCATAGTTTTTCCTGGCTCGATACACCAGTCATCCTCGTTGTCTATTAGCTCGTATCACTTTTGTTTTTACTGACGGGTTTCTGTATATTCCTCTCACCAGTGTACGCAAATAACAATATATTTGGCGCAGTAGCCTCTTGTCAGCCGAGTGCCATTCAAATCAAATCATTATCATAAATGTGTCCTACCATCATTTTTCTCTCAAAAGTGTGCAAACATGAATTGCGTGCATATTTTATTTCCTTACACATATTTTTGGGTGTGAAGTGGTGCTAGAATTTGGTTTTTACTGATAGTGAACGTAAAATGGCAGCACAGGGTACCCTCAATTTTTTAAGATAGAAATTGCAAGTGTTCACTCTTCAACACCCTTCTACTCCTCACTCAGCCATTCCAAAACAAACCAGTTAACAATTAAACCGAAACAACAATTATAATGTCCGTAAATCGGCTCATCGCAGATTGGCTCGGGTAACATCCGCAGATTCCCATTTGAGTGTGACTGGGTGACAACGACAAAAGCTAGAACTCCATGCCGGCTTCTCGACGACACATGAGAGAAGCTTGTAATCAACGATGAGTGCGACGTTGAGGTAACTGGCAGTGTTGACACAGCTAAGGCTCCCTGAAGCATCGTCGCCCCAGAGGACGTAAACACTGCTATAACAACGCGAAAAAGAAAACAGGCTAAACACTAAAAGAAACTTTTAAGAGACACTCGAGAAGATGTTTGTAGGGAGACGAAGCGTACCTGGGCACTTCATGTGTGGCCATACCGCGCACGTCGCAAGGCAAAAAAATGGCGAGATTACTAAGAGGAACGATAAAAATTAAGAAAGAAAAATACAGATTCCGGCACTGCTTTTGATGGAGTTCTCCGTGGAAAAAGTTTGCGCGTAAATTCTGAGAATTGTCTTCTAAAGAGTAGGCACTTATCGCTGCACCTGTCCCATTCACAAACTTTACGTGTACTTTTGGGGCGTCTTGTGCGCTAATTTTTTTAAGGGCAAGGCCTTAAGTTCCACATTCTACGAAAAACCGGCGTTGTCGTTGCTGCCCAGTTCAAAAATGGGCGCGCTGTAAAAAAATGTAAAAAAAAAGATTATTTGCTTAGTGTTTAATTTCAACGGGGCTATCAGAGTAGGACCCGAGTGAATTACCCGGGTTCTTATTTTATTCTTTCTGTGCCTAGATTTTTCATTTGTTTTGAGGTAATCGCCTGAGGGGGTAACGTAGATGACCTGTGTGATGTTGTTGTGCATTTTGAGTTTCTTTTCTATGGGACCGTCTTGGGACCCTGAATCTGCCCATTTATGCGAAATGTTAGGGCATCTCCAAATTCTTCCCACCTTCTTTGGTGCGGGTAATTACAATTTCCGCAATGATACTACATTGCCTAAAAACAGTTTAACTTGGAACCCCTAGGTTTACGAGAGCAGCATATCAAATTTGATTTGCTTCATTGTATATATTTAACAAGGCTTCTGCTGATGCTGACATCCATCATTTTGTTTACCCGACACTTTGTATCGAGACGATGTGACCACAGCTAGAAAATTCGCGAAATATCCTGCCGTAGGAACGTTTAAACAGCACAGTAGCCTAGGCCGGCACGAATCCATCCGGCGTAGAGAGAAAAGCCACAGGCCTAAAAGAAAATGCCAGAAGCTCACACTAACGCGCAAGACTTGAATGCAGAGAAGCTTAACACAACCTTCACAACCATCAAGACAGTTCTAGTTCATGATTGCAGCCTATTTGCTTCTTCTTCGCTGCCGGAACGACTTTTACTCCATCTCTGTTGCTATTGAGGTGAAGAAGAAGCTAATCAGCTGCAATCGTTGAAGACACAAAGAGGGGGTCTTACTCCACGAAAGAACGAAAGGGACGCGCACACTTAAACAAGGCCCAACAGGTGCAACGTGTACACTATTATGTGTTCTAACTCGAGCAGGGGGCGTAATTACTCTCCGCACAGTGTCGGCCGAGTGCGTAAGCCGTTTGACTCTGGGGTATTTAATCACGCTCGTGGCTGACTGGGTAAGACGACTGACTGCCAAACCGACTCTGACGTCCTGGCCGCTGCTGGAGGTTTACTCTGTGCCATCTTGGACTTTGATGTTTCGGTCTTTTGCACATCGGTTCACGGACAGCTTCGCTGCAACTCCAAGTCTCACGCCTGGTGTTAGGTTTCTTTACTTTTTGTGGCCATTGTTGGCCAATAATTTTAAATTAGAAATGTTTGGCTTGACGACCGTGCCTTCGAGGCACGCTGCTAACGCTAGAGTTTTTTGTAGACGCGAAGCATCTCATGCAAGGGGTTGCGTCCCTCCCTCCCTGGTTGTCGTTGTCCGCCATCCCGCACTCTACTGCGCATGCGCGTCTCTTCATCCCTGTCAGCGTTTGGGCTAACGTCAGCGCAGTCCACTATAAAAAAATAGTTAGGCGGCGCCGCTTTCGATCCCACGACTCTCTCGCCGCAACAGGAGGTACGTGGCGCTCTTCCCACTGCACTAAAACCGAGACGGGAGCGTGTGCTACGAACGCGCCTTATCTCCCTCGCTCATTCAAACTACGTCAAGAAGCTACTGATACAACGAAGGAACGCGAAGCTGAACGTCAACGGAAACAACGAACTGAAAACTAATGGCAACTTCAGTCGACCCCATGGCTGCTTCGCATACTACTCAGGGTTCCCCTACGGGAAGATGGTGTAATTTTTTCCAATATTGGCCAGTCCCCTTAAGTGTGTATGCTTAGCTTCACAAACGTGCGCTCTAGGTACGCTTGCACGAACGCTTTGCATTTTCTTGTTATTTTTAACTGCGGACACCATACACAAACGATTTGCTCAACAGCTTCGCTGGTTAAAAAAAGAAATGGACTTGGGCTGGCCACGTCATTATGCAAAATGACAATCGGTGGATCAGCAGGGTGACGGAGTAGACAGCAAGAGACGGGTCGAGAAAAAGAGAAAGGCCAATTACTCGATGGAAAGAAGAAATAAGGAAATTCGGAGGAAAGAATGGACTCGATAGGTGCGGGACAGCAGCGGTTGGAAGTCCATCGGAGACGCCTTCCTCCTGCAATAGACCTAGTGGGCTGCTGCTGATGATGAGGATGGAACAGCCGGGTCTCCGACGGAGAGATAGGGGCCGCCAGCTCTGCTGCTTCCCCAGCAGTGCACCACTAGTGCAAGCTGTGCTAATTTTTGAAGGACTCGCCTTAATATCCCTTCACTCGTATATGGAATAGCTTGCCAAGAGCTGTAGGTGACTGTGTACCGGACGCCCGTTTTAACCGGCTCTGTCGGACCTGTGGTATACTTGTTGCAGTGGTGTATTGTTGACGGTATAGTGTTGATGTGTTTTAGTCTCTGCAGTCTACATGTATGAATATACACTTGGAAATTTTTCCTTGTTATTACTTCTTTATGGCGCAACAGGTATACCTGTGGACACCTAATAACAAATGGCATATATAGACCTTCCCATTCGTTAATCTTTCATAAGATCAGGATGTATTCTGGGCGGAGTTGCGCATGGCAGTTGCATCTTTTTTGCGCTTGCACTAATTATAGGCCCGCTAGCACAGTTCACTGACAAAATGACAGCTCCCAGGGCGAAGAAGTTAAAAATGTTTGTACTGTGGACTCGAGCAGCGCCGTACAGGAGTGGTTGAGGTAAATGGGACAGGCCATCGTCTTTCAGTGAACCCGAGTAGGATGATGATGACGACGACGATGATGATGATGGATACTGTCCACACGCCCTCCCGGTAACCATCAGAATTGCCCGCCCTGAATCAAATTACGCATGAGGTTCATTAGGCGAAACCCTTAGATGCCTCATCGAACGCGAGAAGTGACCATCGTTCATCAACACAAATGGTACCACAATGGTTGCTTCTGTGAAAAGAAAAATAAATATAAACACATTTGGATTCATCTGGCGTTTATACCCGAGTCCCAAAGCATTACCACAACACGGAAAGAATAGCTGGTGTGGGGAAAAATGTCGTGCGCTGCGTCACATTTCTATTGTGGCTTATCATTGTCGCATTGGATGAAGCAGTCTTTACGCCCAAATTGCAATCAAGCAGGCAAGTAGGGCGACATTGCCGCAAAACGGGCGCTCGTAGCCGTCAGTAGTGTGATGCAATCACATCCCAGAAGTAGCTGCAATTACAAAGAAGCAAATCCTGTTTGCCTAATTTCGCTTTGTATTCCAGAAAACGCCTGTCACACATTATTCGGTAGCATTAGTTTTGAAACACGCGTTATTCATTCCTCTGTGGAAAGACGTCCTTCAGTATGCGATAACCATGGCGATTTCATGCGACCACAGCGAATGAGCATAGCTTTCTTGTACCGCCAACTGCGTGGATCAATAGCCCCGGCCGAGTTCTAAAGTAGACGAGTCATTAGGCTTCCGCCCTTGAAGTCATTTCACCCGTTCCGATTTCATTACAGACTTTCGGCTGTCGTGGTACTGGAACTCGGCCCCGACGATCGACAGACCTCACCACAGGGGACGGCCGTCTGAAAGTGTCCTCTCCCGCTCCAAGCTAACGAGGCATAATTTATCGCGCAAGGACCGGGGTGCCCAGATCGCCTGCGTCGCCACCAATGCCCTAGGGGCCATTGTGAACACGACTGTAACGCTCGACCTCTGGAGTAAGTTCCCCTTTCATGTTTGCTCTCGTTTTTCTTACCGTAATGGGCCGACGACAAGAACTTCAGCGCGTTAGAAATATAAGTGGCCGCCTCAGGGTGCGGCAGTTTTTCTAGTTTGCTCCGAAAGCTTCCCGTGGGCGGCGCCTTTTATTTTCCAACTTTTGTAGAATTAAAAATATACCGGTGCAATATTAGGAATGTTTACACTTGCAAGGAATGTAATTCATCATGTGAACCATCTGTATGCGTATGGAGGTTATATATGAAACGATTTTAGCGTGAATGCTGAGGGGGTTTTACATGCGCACGCAATATTATTTCTGCCTTATATGTAAAATTACAGGGCATGAAACTCTGGTCTGCAAACTTTAGGTCCGTGTAACGGATTATTCACTGCAACGTGTTTTTTACTTTATAGCTATCTACCATCCTGCACGCATAATTGACCTAAAAACATTAAATTACTCCCGATTGGTGGTGTAAGGATTAATTCACTGCTTGGCTCGGGCTGATATTAGAACTTTAATAGACCAAGTTATAACTTTTTAGCTCTACATGCGTATTTGTAACAGGATGGCACTGAGGCTACAAACAGAAAATGTCAGGCGTTTTGCGCCTTTTGACAGCACGATGTTTTTCTATTAAGTGCCTTTACCGAATAACCCGTGACCAGAACCCCCTATCTTATACACACAAAAAAAGATGCGGTTGCGTAACCTCAGTGCAAGTGAAATGAGTGGTTTATCAAGTGTACACTGATGGGAGACGTTATAACTCAAAGCGTGATGTTATGCATAGTTGCTGTTCGTCGCCTACCCTCGTCACTCATTTGCTCTCTAGCGTATCAATCTTCCCGCAAGTGACCCTAACAAATGAGTCTTCATGAACAGATCTTCGCGTAACAGGCTTGATGATGATGTTTTGGTGTTAATGGCGCAAAGCCAACTAGGGAAAAGAGCGTCAGGAAAGTGTTTAGACAACTGAGGTGAATAGGTGACGATTAAAGTTGGTTATCAAGACTAGAAGTAACGTCAGTAAAGACAATGAAGATGGATGGTGTAAAGGGCCCGGCTTCGATCAAGTCAGCTACGAAATGAGGTGTAGAAATTTAACATCTAATACAAAATTAAAGACACCTTTAGGAGAAAAGGCAGGATTGTCACCTAAAAAGTTGCGTAACAAGCTTCATCGATTTTCTGTAAAACATGTAGTGATGTGGCAATGATTTCACGCTAAAAACGCGCCCAGGCGCTCCGTACGAATGGTTCACCAGTGAAGCTCTAACCTACGGGCAGTGTTTACTCGTGTATCGCACCTTATGATTCACTAAAGTCACTTGCATTATACGTTACGTGGTCGTATTTCCTTTCGTTCCTGATTCTACTCGCGCCGTCGCTGATTCTAAGCTGCGTGCTCCTCAAAAGTAACGTACGTATAGCATGTGGCCTTCTCCTTTTGAAGTAAAGTGCTGTCGATGTTTGCCATTGCCTCGTTGGCGGTGCTCGTCCCGCCACGCCAACCGCTCCTGCCTGTCGTTACCGCTTGATATGTTGCTTCACCCAGTAGCTTAGTGCGCGCGCGCTACGACGTGAGGGAGATAGATCCAGCCAATCTCTCTCCCCTTACCTCTATCTTCTTTTCAACGTGTTTTTTTTCTCTGACTGGTTATCAGGTTTGACTGGAGCAGTTTTCTGCTTGCAAAAGTCCGGCGGATTTTTCTTTCGCGTAGCCATCAAAAGCTTCGTTTTAAAACACTCATCGAGACCCCTTTCACATTTCGCCACTTAAGTTCCTTCTTTTTTTGTGTGTCAATTCAACTAAGCGTCCGTTTCCCGATACACATGCCGACCGAGCATCACCAATCATAACCTCTGCCACAATTAGCTTACATTTTGTCAAATTTATTTTGCCAAACTGGCATTGTCCTGTTTAGGTCTTGTGGCTGAAATACGCGTGCTTACCTTTAACGACAGTACTTTTCGCCATAATTAGGGCTCACTTAAACATAACCAGCAATTTACGTCGCAATGTTATGCGAATGTGGCCAGTTTAAGAAAACGTGAAGCAGTTCCCTGCGAAACTGCTTTATTACAAGTCACAAAACTATTGGAAGGGTGGCGACCTTATTTCCACTTCTGTCAGTTTTCTTGTCGATTATTACCATGTTTGCACGAATTTGATCAGTTGGTCTGGAGAGGTTCTAGACACCTCGAGACCAAAATTATATGTACTACCCACCGCAAACCTAAAAGAAAATCCTCCATATCAGAGGAGGACGGTTGTTCTCATCTTTAAGGTAAAGTTCGCGTCTTTATTGGAACTGAGGCGCCGCGAATCCGGGGAACAGTTTTCCGAACGACTTCCAGCTTTGTTTGCTAAGTCCTCAACAAAACAAAAATTAACAGCTTTAGCCATCCAGCGAACCTAGAGAACATTGCAAAAGACCCAACACTTAAGTTCAAACGGAAACTTAAATTTAATTTATGCGCTTTGAAGAAACGTAACGAATCGCTTTGCTCGTAAATGTTTGGTTCTAGTACGGTCCAAGGATAACTAACCAATGCTAACGTATCTCGTTAAGCGAAACTGAAGTTCCACTAAGTCATTTTTGTTATTCGGGATTCTTGGCTGTTTGATGAACGGCCTATAACAAAAGCAACACTGAGTGTCCTGAGTAAACGCAACGAAGTTTAGCAAACAGCACTTCATGTAATTTGCGAAACCGTGGCGATAGCGAACTACAGGTGCATAAACCAAAGCTTAAGTATTCCGAATCTGGAAAAAATTATCAACGTTGTCAGACCGTTTGAGCACTTAAAAAGTTGTTTAGAAGGTATGGCACTTAATTTCGACTTATGCTTAAATTTGTGGCGACAGCCAACTACAGGTAAATAAACCTAAGCTCAAATATTGCGGAATCTGGAAAAAAAAACATCAATGTTGTCGGATCTCTTTTTTTTCCTGGGCACTTAAAAAGTTATTTAGAAAGTTTGGCACTTATTTTTGACTTAGGCTTACTGGAAGAGGGGTTTGTGACCTTTAGTTGCGACAACTTGATCTTTAGTTGACCCTGCAACAAACCCAGGATTTTTTTCACAGTGAGATATTATGATGCAATATTTTGTTATTTTTCCCCTATGGCCCGTAATTGGACCATGGGACCTTAATTTCATATTAAAAGTGCTAGGACAGCTACTATTAGCATCTTGTTAGATAATGTCCGAAAGGCTTGTAGGGCTATGAGCGCGAGCTTGTAATTGGTGTTGCCGAATGCACGGCGCGTGCGCGCCCAGCCGCTGGCCAGGCTTGTCTCTGGTTGGCCAGGCTTGGTCACCGCATGTGCCGCTTACTTGCGCTTGTAGGGGCGGGTGCTAGGATCGGTTTCAGCCGGACTGTCAACTGGTGTTAGCACAAAGAAACATCTATATGACGCCAGCAGTCGAGCCTTGTCTTCTTCAGCGGAGGTTTCGTAAAGGAGAAGAAAATGCGCCGTCCTCCGTAGTGCCAGTTGATATCACGGATGGGTGCGCCAACGCGTTGTGGCTAGCTTAGGAGAGGGATCCAAGGAGTCGGCAGCATATATTATTTTCTAGTCTGACAGCAGGTATTCGATTATGGAGCAGCCACACGCTGCGTCTGTAATCATTCTAGGAATTTTAACCCCATTTTGGTGGAGTGAATGTAGCAAGACGGCCTCTGTTCACTGCCCCAGAGTCATTGCAAAGGATTGCAATAATTTCACAGAGAGCGAAAGAGAGAGAGAAATGACCCTATTTGATGCCCGAGATGGGTTCTGAAGGGTAGGCGACATGGACGGTCTCCCTCCCTCAGCCGTCAGCTAAGATTCCTTGGATCCTTGCGGCGGCTACGGCCATCCGGACTGCTGTGAGTTGTTCCTTCGGTGTGGAGCTGAGCAGAACAGTCTCCCATTGTTCTACCCTCTTAATTTTGTATCTTTTAAGTGTACGTACATCCAATTTGCTGTTATAGGTGGTCGTATTTTTTTTTGGAGTGCATGCAGGACCATATCATGTGGTGTTGGTTGGCTCTGCTGTTGCACATAGTGCAGACGTTTGAGTAAAGGTCTGGGTAGCAGCGGTTGAGGGTCTGGTGAGGGGATGATGGGGGTTGTGGTGGCGTCGTGGGTAAAACAGCTCGGGTATTCATTTTTCTCGCCAGCGCCCGCCTCATCTGTTCGGATCGGTGCTCGACCATTCAAGGACGGCGTTCCAGCCAGCGTTGAGTGCGAAGTAGTGGGATCGAGGCCCGCCCCCCTCGTCACGTGGTACGTGGGTGATGCGGGTCCCCTGGATGCGACATTTACCCACGTGCAAGCGCACGCCGACGTCGCCACCAGCGTCCTGACGCTTACGGTCCACAGCAAAGACCGCGGCAAAGCGATCACCTGCGTCGTAGCCCACCCTCTGGCCGAAGTCCGGCTGAACGCTAGCTTCGTCATTGACGTTCACTGTGAGCACAGCCACACCGTTTACGAAGTTGCTACCACTCTTGCCCTATCAGCACCCTCAACCGGCTATTTCGATGCCTGACTGCTGGATAACTGTTCCCGGACTACTCTTTTAATGCACGCAGACAAAGTCATGTGTGTATGTTTCCACACTCCCGTGGGAATGTGTCTGCATGCGCGTGACAGGGCGACTGAAACTAGCGTGCATGTTTTTTATCGTGCGTTTATCAAAGTTCTCGAAGAAGAATTTTAGGTGAGCATCTTGCACACCTGTAGTTCTTGGCAATAGAGGAAAGAACCGTTCTAACGAAAATAGCTGTATTCGAATTCTCGCCTGACTCTATGTTTTTACGGTTTTAACTGCAGTACCGGGAGAACAAACTGTCCTTGATTTTAGCAAAGTATCTTTCATAACGACGTCAGTTTCTCTTCCTCATGTATAACGAGGATTCGCTACACTTAATAACGTTTATGGAAATAAAAGAAAAACCTATGCAAATGCATTTTACGAAATATAACAAAAACATTTGCTGTTAAACTTTTTTCTCGTGGAGTTTTTTTCGCAGAGTTTTTACAATCGTTCCAGTACTTTTGTGAGTAGTATTACCAATCCAAATGTTAGCACGAAAGTAAACTTGGCTTTCCCGCCAAGCATGTACAGTTTTAATGAAGCGCGAACAAGGACATTTTACACGGGTAAGTTTTTTACAACTTGATTGCTTTGTGCAAGACAGGTTGTTGAATGCCGCGTGTAACAATTGTTTCAAATTTAAAACTGTCCCAGAAGGTTAGTAAGCATCAAGCAAAATTTTTTTTCTACAAAGCAAACAAACGAATTGAGAAAAAATTCCCAAATTAGTATAAACCGTAAACGTTTTAGTTAGGCTACTGCTCTCTTTGGCGCCCTTTACACAAATATCTACAACCGAGAGTAACGAACTTGTTAGTGAAACGTGAAATTGAAACAGTATTTCGAAACAAGTATTCCAAAAGTATTCCTCAAATTATTCCTCCAACAGAAATTAAAATGCTCAAAAATGAACCTGATGTTTTTAAACAAACAGCGTAAATAAAATAGGGGAAACAAAAAGTGCATAACTTTGTGGTAAAATTCGGCCAGTAAGACGTTTTAGTGCGAAGTTATGTTATATAAATTGATTTCAAGTTTAATATTAGTGGCTCAACTGCTGCGCCGCGACATCTCTGAGCTGTGTGCTACGCTGCTGTCACGGATTCTCTGGCACAAAGCTTGTTGTGTCAGCATAACGGGAATTCCGCAACCTATACTTCTCCGCTGAAAACTGACTAGCTATGACAAGTAAAAAAAACATGGCAATGATAGAGTCGCCTTAGCTGGCAATCTCAGCGTAACATTATTCAAGGTGTGTACTTTGTATTAAAACCACGCAGCAGCTGGCCTCTCCACAAAACTTATACTTGGTACGAAAGCGACGACATCAATAATTCAAACCAATGTACTCCTAACAGCATCCCTGTAAAAAACTTGAGACCAGCATGCTGTTTCTGTTCTCTACTTAAATGTTTTTAAAAGACCTCTTTTCCATACTAGTCAGTCCGTGGAAGAAGTAACATACGTCACCTGTGTATTTAGTACACATGGTGGCCATACGTATTAATTAGTCGTTGGTCACTGACGCACATATAAATATCGGCACAACAATCAGCGTACAAGAGCGCCCCAATATAGGGTCAGGACGGATTTCGGGGTTTTTATAATTTCAATGTTTATAATTTCTTGTAGGGCCCAAAATCTTCGTGTTACCTACTAAGTCCTGTACACTTAGATCTTGCCCTGAAAAAGCCGTTATGCTGCATAAAAACTGCAGATATGGGAAACAAGACGTCATATACCGGACATTTAAGAGTTACGTTCTCCCAACGTCCACGCTTACTGCGTAAGCTGAGTTCACTTTCAGACTAGTCACTATCACACACCTAACTTCCAACGACATCAGAAAAACAACAGAGTGCGTGTGTGTTCGTGTTCGACCTCTCGTGAAATCAGCCAGTTTCGCCTTCTGTTCCGCGAATCACTGCTGTTTCCCCTTTCTTCTCAAAGAACTCAAACCTAGAAATGGATGGGTGAAACATAATTACACATAAAACACTTACTCGTTGATAAGGCGCGCAAGAGGTTTCCAGTGCAAAAGGACTAAGCACATTGGAATACTGAACGTTAATAATAGGAATACACTGAATACATGTTTAGCAAAATCGTGTGCATTGTTGCAGCCGAAAAGCTTTTTGAAAAGGCCAGTCGTAACTCATTGTAAACGTGTCCTGCTCATTTCTCACTTCAAATAGATACATTAGATTAGTACTGTAACGTTCATTAAGTAATGCAGGACCCGTAGATTATAGCAACGCATTTCCCCACGGCCTTTGTACAAAGGTAATGTACTAAATGCAATTCACAAATGTACGAATGTATTGATTCATAGAGAAAATGTAAATGTATCACAACCCAACCAAATTAGAAATCTTTTTTTTGTCTGAGACCCAAGGTACAGGGTATTTGTTTTTTCACCTTAAACTATTGCAACACTTCGTCAACGCTATGTCTTTCACGTTCCAGATAAACCTGTGCTTCGGCTCACGGCTAATGCAAGCATAGTCGATCGCCAAGACAGCAGCCTCTCTCTGGAGTGTGAAGTGGACGCCAACCCTCCGGCGAGGGAGGTCAGCTGGCATTTGAACGGGAGGCTCATCCGGCTGAGCCAGGTGTTAGAACTCGAAAACGGCGTGGTTCCTCTAACCAGGGCCCGCCTGAACCGGGATGATGCTGGTGCATATCAGTGCAGGGCATGGAACAGCTGTGGAGCATCTGGGAGCAACATGGTATCCGTTACTGTAGCAGGTACGCATTCCCGACCAGAACTCTACACGTCGAAGAGCGCCAATGACCTCTAATCGCTAAAGAGGCCCGCACATCGCTTTTTCGCTAACTGCGTGTGCGCAGGTTTTCTCAGGGTTTTCTCTGCTTATATTTTTGGCATTAGGTTATGAACCTCCCCGTTGCCCTAAAATCCTCAATTAGCCTCACCAGTCGCGTTCAATCTGCGTCATGAGAGATTGGCCAACAAAGTTAAAACATTCCTTACTCGTGTACGTTAGAGGTCGAAAGCCAAACTGAGACACAGGAAGAGAGAATGAGAGGGAAGAAGTGGGCAAGAGAAGGCGAGGGAAGTGCACTCGTAGGCTGTTACTGCTGATGTTTCGGACCTTCACGTCATTGAGCGATCAGTATATTGTCACGTAACCAAACACGACGCCAGTTCCTCGAGGAAGGCCGGTTTTTTGAAGTGAACTTGCGGATACAAAGACGGAGACAGAAACGGACTGTTCACTCCTACTTAGATAAGGCAGCTCGGAGCTACCTTGCGCTGACAGGAAAACACACAATAAACAAAGCAGTGCGTCTAGCTTGTTGGAAATGTGAATATACGATCTATTGTGTATCCTTAGGAATATGCTAGCGGTCATTCCGTAGCCCGTTGTGACCTTGAGGACTGCCCAACGCGCAAGCGTTATTCCGCCTTATTCCACCTTACCAGTCGCCTTACATATCGACGAAACGAACTTTGCATTTATCCCGTCGTGTAGTTCTCTTGGCTCAGCTAATGGTCGCAGGGGCTTCCAGTAGGTCATTTGGTACGTCAGCAGTTTCGTTATTCCGCGGTCGTAGTGGCCTTTCTGTCCTTACCTCCCGCAACAGCACTGGGAAGACGTGACTGAGTGAGCCAGATTGAGAACTCGAAGTGGGCCACGTGTTCGCGCATCCCTGATGACATCTGTTCTTGCCTAATACAGTTTCCTATTATGAAAACATCTTGCACAGTATGACAACCTTCTCTGTCCAGGTGGCACATGGCATCCCTAACAAACACACTAAAGTACAGTCCTCATGTACAAAATTTAGATCTGTCCGCAACCCCTAAAACACGCACGTGCCTGAGTGAGCCCTATGGACTGCGAGCAGACCCGTTGCATAAACTGCTCTAGTAAACTAGGGACCATCATTACCAACTACACTGGGGAATGCGTGTTATTGCGTATACCACCCTGTGACGTAAGGACCGATATGCATGTCGTTCTTGAACGGTGCCTGCAACGGTATTCTACTTCAGCGGTATCCCGGCATCGCGTACTGCAGCGGTATCCCTAAATCAGTAACAGGAGCAAACCTTATAGCGAAAGTATAATGCAGAACTTCTCGTGACTGTTTCGCTAAGCCGGTCTCGCAAACTTTTCAGTGCTCATTTAAAGAAAGATAAGGCTCAGTCGTACGGTATGCTGGCCGTAGTTCGTACATATACCGGTATGGCGCTTATTTCGGGCACACGTACCAGTATTTGGCAGCGTCGGCAATATACAAGGCACTTTACCAAGTAGTGAATGAAAATGAAACACATGTGACAAGAAGACGGCGCCCTTCAAAGACAACAGGACGCATTTATTGAGCGTCTCGCCGACCACCCTCACTCCGCCCCACCATCACCGAACATGAAGAAGCGAAGACGGAGTGCACGAGCCGGGCCCATACCCCAAGCCTGCAGTGCAGGCCCAGCGCCACCATTCAATGTCACTTCTTTTTCCTCCAACAACCAAGTTCCAACAACATGAAACACAGCGAAAATCCCAGGAGAAGGGTGGTTTTTATTTAAGTGTAATTTTGGTGTTGGTACGGTAGTACTCCAAGGAAACTACGGAGCACAAGTTTAATACAACACCTCTCGAACCGAGGTAAGACATCTCAGCGCGAAACCGATACGGCCTGTTGTGTTTTTAAAGGAGCCACGAAGACACAAATACAAGTTGGGTTTATTAGGAAAGACTGCTTAGTCCCGGATAACAATGATAGCCAATATCACCGCAATCTTCGAACAGATAACGGAGATATAATGAAACGTGTGAAGCAGTCGCGACCCCCTAGCCAATTTCCCGCAACTTTTCTATGACGTCACGGAACCTTGTTTGTGGCGATGGCGGCCCGCCTAACTGACCTGTCGCGACGACACATGACTGGACGTCTGTAATGGTGCCTCTAGTTCCATTTGACCGCATCACTTGAATGCTAATGTGCAGTTTAAGCACTGGAAATGTTTTATGGTTGGCTTGTATGACGTCATTCTTGCTCATAACACGTCACTGTGGCGCAAAATTTGAAAGTTTTTAAATACTTCTTGCTTTGTTTTTCGTGAAAAAAAAATCTTTTGTGGCTGTAATGGAGCTGAGTGAGATACTGAATCCCAGTTCTTTGAAATTAAACGAAGTTGTATTTTCTCTTCATGGCTCCTTTAACCTACGAGTTTATTGCGTGGATACTATTGGTATGGTTAAAAGCCAACAGACTGGAGAACATCAGTGCTATTAATTTTTTCAATGCAATGCCTTATTGAAGAATTGGCTTTTGATTTTTCTTCTTTTTTGCAGGAGGCTATGGTTCGTCACCCCTACGGAGCGCTGGCTTCCTCGTTACCCTCCATTTTCACTCTCCTCTCCACCACGTGCCGCGTTGACGGCCTATAAAGAGCGTCCTCGACCGCAGAAAACGGAAAGAGGCCCCAACATGCATCACCACGAAGATACCCACCTTCAGTACACCGTGCGGCCCAATTATAACCTACAAGAGGCTCCTTCGAGCCATTAGCAGTACCAGAGCGTAGGACCGCAAAAAGCGCGGAATTAAGGAAGAGTTAACGGTGCTCTATAACAATACCGCATGACGACGAGTTGGGCAAACCCTTGCATCTAATGCCACTTTATGCGCACCGGATATGAAAAAAATATAGAGTTTCGCGAAGACCCTAAACCGTCCGCATTGTTGACCCGCAAGTAGTCCTCTTTCGAACTTCACCAATGATTTGAATAAAAAAAAAATATGCTTGCGAATCTGCAGCGTGCATACGACCTGTATTATTTGCAAATAAAGCAAAAACAGGTGGGTTTGCATCAAGTTATGCCAAATAAATTGTTGTATAAAAACTAGGCAATGTCCCTGACAAGCGAGTACTCTTGAACTGGCCGTCGTGAATCCCGCCACCCCCCCCCCCGCCTGACCCCCCCCCAAACTGAAGGTGGTTTCAAGAGGAATACTTTTAGCCTTTTGTTTTTTAAACTCCTATTTTCGCTTTCTACTGTCTCCACCAATATCGTTAAACACCTTGAAGAAGATCATCCTCCCGATGTCGGGCGTCGGAACATCGGGCAACTGAAAGTTTAGAGTGATGACGTTGCCGTGCCTCCGGGTCCTGCGCGGGCGGGCCGTCGTGGATGGTGGGTACTCAGTTGGAAACCACTCGAAATATACGGTCCCGGGAAATAGCGGAAGCTTATTCTGCAAGGGCCACGCAGTAGCGGCGCCGCTTGTTTGCTTGGGCCGCCTCAGCTGCAAGCTGTCGATCAGTTCCCGGATCGCCGACTTGGTGCTGACTGGTTCCGCTGTCCAGACATTCCCTTCCGTCAGAACTCGGTGACCGATTTGTCGAGCTCGTCCTGTCCCCATTGTACTTGGTGAAGTTGAGCTTGGCATTGCGTTTGTACTATAGTCGTGAACATTGAGTTCGGGTTTGAGCCCAGTTCTGGCACGAACGCCTTCAGTGCTGTCAGTCTCTTCACGTAGCGACTTCTCCGGCGGAAGCGGAAGGGGAAACTCGAAAGCTTGGTTATCCGCGTTCTTGAAGGTTTGTTGTGCTGTGTGGTATTTTGGCTGCCAGTTAGGTTAGGTTTGATAAGCAGACGTTCGTTAAAATAACGAAGTGGCCTACCGGGACGCCGTTTCTCAATCTTCGGCTGGGCCTTGGGTGCTAATCCGACGCCGATCAGCCAATCCATAGCCAAGCCAGCGGTCGGCGGTGGTGTTACCAGGCCCAATAATTGGCTGTCCTGTAAAAGCTCGTCTACACCAACTTCTGCGAACGTCTCCGCCATGTCCAGTTTAGGGCCGAAGGTTGGAGCATGATCGATGTCTAAATCGGAGTCAAAGGGACCGTGAATATCTTTTAATAAGCTTGAGCTGTTCCCTTGATCGTCGTCTGACCCCTTCTTGTCATCGGCCTTAGCAATGCCGAGCAGTTCTGCAAAATGAAAACATGACAAAATAGCCCGAAGTACTGAAGTTCTCAATAGGTATAGGAGTACGCAAGCCAAAGCATTAGCTCGTTGATGCGAGAATAAATACAAACAAAATAAAGCGTGATATCGCTTTATGGGCGCAGTTCCTTAGGAGCTCGGGCTGTCGGCGTCTCTGGCCGTCGTCGGCGTTTATGTAGTCACGGCACTAAAACACCGGCACACTCGTTTTCCAACGCCTCGCACAAGAACCCCTTGTGCTTCAAAGACACCACACCTTTACAGCTAAGCTGAGCTGTACACCTCTGCCGCTGCTAAAAACCACCAAGGCACCAAGAATACACTTATACACTGCATGCTTCGCCCTTCCCCATGCATTCACGTTAGTGGAGATGGCCCATTTTTTTATTTTTCTCTGACATAAAGCACACCGAAATTAGAACGCCTGAGCGCCGTGTGTGGTGCAAAATAAAAAAAAAATATAATTCCGATATCTGTTTGGGGATCTTTAAGAATGCGCCAGCAAATAGTCCGTGTTCCTCGCAACTTCAGCATAGGCCCGTCGCGCACCCTTGCTGTGGCTTCAGTATTTATATAGCCACAACTATTGGAAACTCCTCGAACCGCTGATACTGGCAAAAGATGTTCCTATTATTTAGCGAAATAAAACTGCAGGGAAATGTGAGGCAAAGTATACTAATTATCCTACAGTACTCGCGTCAATTTAGTTAGGAATGCTCATTCGGATCGGTTTTACGATAGTAAGCGAAAAAGTGGCTGCCGAAGAAAAAAAACGACGCTTTCATAACGGCGCAGGCATGCTCGAGCACGTGCGAGATGAAAGCATGCACAAAAAAAAACAGAACTCCCTCTCGCGCTGTTCCAGGAAAGACAAGATAAAAAGAGATAAAGAAAAGGAAGGAGCTGTCCCAGGAGAAGGCACGCGAGCATTGCGAAGGCGGGAAAATTGAATTGCATTGAACAAAAATCGGTTCGATTCATAAAGAGAGGAGGGAAACAGCGAGGGAAAGAGCGTGTTGGGGGAGGGTAGCAAAGAGCGGAAAACGGCGCCACAGCCCCTCTGGTGATTGACCGCTGTGTACATCGGACAGCTTTCCCGTTGAGTTGAAGTGCTTTAGTTTTTTGCTCATCCTTCGTGCACTGTGCCAACAGTGCACCTTGCGCTCTAACCATCTCAGTGGTCACGTTGGGTCACTTCCTACCTGTATAGGCATTTTGTCGCCGTCCTCCCCTTTCCTTTTTCTTTGCTGCCCAGCACTTGGTGCATACATAATTTAAAACGCGACCAAGTGATCGCATGACTCGCAAGAGCCGTTAACGCAGCGCCAGCTAGTGCTTCGCGTTTGTGTCTCTGTAAGAAAACGTAGCCAGCGTTCCGAAGGCTCTGCGTACCCTTTCTCTGCAGTGTCTTTCTCTGCACCTTTGCTGTTCAGACTTTGCGGAGCGACGCGAATATTTCGTCAACCTTGCCTAACAATTACTCCCGCAGTTATAAATGTCAATTTTTAAGTGCTTGACTTCAGCTACGGATATTCCTCCTCGCGCAGACAGCGAAGATGCGAGAGGACTTTTGGGAATAGGCCTTAATAAATTCAAATTGGTGTACGTGAAGCTACATACGTTCTTCACGCGTGAATCGAAGGCGAGGAAAATGGATTGAACTTTGTTAGAGCGACTTCATTCTAGGCCCTCGTAAGAAGCGTGGAGTGTAACGTTCTCGTGTAGGGGGGCTCGTAGGGTAGAGGAGCTTGAGGTCGTTTGACGTTGCACGGCAACCGATTAAGGGCGTCAGTCTGTAGGCGTATTCAGAACAAGAAGGGGGGCTAGACCTTACAAGCAGTAAGGAATATAGCAATACGAGGAGCGTTATCTCACACTGGACAAGATAAGGACATCAATTGATGAGTGTGAAGCGTGCGGCACTGCGGAGGTGATACGCCATGCTTGTTTTATGCGACTGTCGACATTACTCGTCTGAAAGAAAGCTGGTCGTCAGCACTAAGCAACCTACACTCTCGGGGCCATTCTCGGAAGTGAAGATTGCAGACTATAGAGTGAAATACTCCAGTGACAGTCACTGAAATTGGACGTTCAGCGCTTCAGCGCTGGATAACCGTTTGCTCCAACCTTTGTCCTTTAAGGGCGCAGCCCTTTGGGGGCCCTCTCTGGGCTGAGCCGCGTTGTAGGCGTAACCGAGTGAACGAAAAACAACAGCGACTAGTAAAATAAAAACCGACCGATGAAAGAAAGCAAAGGAGAGAGAGTGCGGTGGAAAATTGGGCGCGAAGGGCGATTCGCGGTGGTGGCGCCGAACCAGCACTCTCCGAAAGTGTGCAGGGGGAGAGGGGCAGTATGCTGTGACCGCACGAGGCGCTCGTCTTCGCGACGCTGGCGAAAACGTGAGGGGGGGCGGGCGCGTGACAATAATGTGCGTTCCCTGCCTTAGACGTGGGGTCGTGGTCCCTTCCTGAGACGCACTTCGCGCCGCCAACGCAGAGGGCTCATCATCGCTGCCGTCGAGAGAACCAACGAGTGAGTGCGGCCTTAGCGCACTGCTGCTGCGCCCAAATGTCGCATTAGGGGGTATCCTAATTGACAGCCAATTTCTTTCTCTTTTTGTCCGTTTTAGCGCTCCCGCGTGCAGGACAGCGAACCAGGCTTTAGCAAGAGTAACTTTTTGCCTTCCTTCTACCTCCTTGTTTCCTTCATTCATTCAATGGGTTGATATCACGAGAATCATGCCAGAAGTTTTGATTTGGCGTAGTAAGATAAGTAATGAATATTGTGTGAAACGCGTGGTAAGTCTGAGAGGGTGCTTGTGCAAGCAGATGCAGAGGTACTGAATTCGAATATGAAAGAGTTGGAGGGGCTCACTATACCAGGTAACATTCAAAAGGCACTCACTGCAGACCATCCACACATGCGCATAACATAACCTAATCCAGCATGCATATTTGACGCTGAATATAAAACCTAAAAGGATCTTGCGTTATACCATTTTCTAAGTGCCCTATCAAATAACATTAAGGAATTGACAGGACACAAGCAGGGAAGGAAAACTAGGCTCTTATGAAGCTCATTTCAGCCATTCAGAAGGACAAATTGTACTGTCGGTTGCCTCTTGCGTACCATTGTGAACCACCATACGAGTGTCCTTAATGCAACAAAAGACGCAGGAGGCGTAGGTGCCAACAAGAAAAAAATTTACTTGAATGTCATGGTGCAGCATCCCGTATTTTCTGTCTGTGGTTTTATACTTTAGAATGCATGCGGACGAACATGTTTAGGCTTCAAGGACTGCGTAAGTAATAATTTAGTAGTTAGGGCCATGGAATTCAGATTTTCGCTCCCAGCAGTAGATAATAAGTAGCCCAGGTCTGACCAGGCCAAGCATAACCGTTGTTGCTCAGTTTCTGTTCAGGTGTAAAACAACTGTGACGGTGTGGCCACATGTGGACCATCGCTCGTTGATCTGAGGTTAGAAGGAAGTTAAGCCACTCGCTGAAATAACTGTATGAGTGGCATAATTTTGCAGTATAAAGCGGCGGTACTTGATCCAGTGCTCAATGCACAGGAAACAAACAAAACGTGAAGACGAAATCATAAACCTGAACACACCAAAGCCAAAATTGTGTTGGACCGAAGACGAATTTTCCAGTAGTTTGCGGGTTTTTTTTTTTTTTTTCGCTGAGGCATGTGATCATTGAAGTTGCTAAAAGCAAATTAGCGTGGTTTTTGGCGTTCTGTTAATTTTTTCTATTTGTGTTCACTTTTTCTATGACTACGTTGTACTCCCGCCGGGTCCAAGAGTTAATTAAAAGAGTGTGGTACGCAACGTTTAGATGCCAGATTATTATGTGCAGGTGCTGACTCGGTAACGTGTGCCCGTAGATGTTCGCACAAGCGTAGGCTTAGGATGATGACGCCCGGGACAAATCCTGTGCCCTGTTAGCTTTGCGTTTGAGTACCGCCAATGCGGGTGCACATCCTGCATGGTGTGCTTGTCCTTCAAGCCGTGTCCCGTCCATCCTTCAGAACACAGGACAATTTTGTGAACGTGAAATATCCCTGCACTAACTGCTACCCCCTTCCGGTATGTCTTCTGAAGTGCTGAAACCTTCTGACGCCTATGTCTGGCCCTATTTACCTCTTGTCGTGTGACTCCTTTCATGTGTTACGTAGCCGGAGAATATTAAACATCGTTCGATGTGGCGGTTTGTCGACTTGACACGCCGCTAATTGAGTGAATACGTGCCACGAAGGATGCGTGTTAAGCTGCACGTTCGTAAAACCCTCTGTGGGATGAACAGTAAACCTCATACGGGCTTATAAGGCATATTCCGGGGCGCTCATCCATCTTCGCATGATCGGATTGTTTTCAAGCGGAGTGTCATGTGTAGTTTTTAATAATTGACTGTTTTCGTCATTGAAACCTGGCAATTAGGTCCGCATTTCGCTACGAAGGTTAGAAGAAAAGCTTCCGCTGCAATACGGTGGTCCACGGGGGGTACATAGCATGGTTGACTCCAGTGCTGAGAGTTGCATCACTAATGACGCACGGCTACACCGTGGCTTTGAAATGTGTAGCAAGGAAGTCGAATTACCGCCGATTTTTCTCTAGATTTAGAGTAACCGTATGCCTCCGGTATTGCTTGCCTGTGTCCGTCGCCATTTTTATGATGCTGTAATAGCGCCTTCCTGCTGATGATTAGACAAGGTGCTGCATATCAAGGTGATGCCCCTACAAAGAATGTGTACTTTCTCCATCCATCCATTCATCCATCCATCCGTCCGTCCGTCCGTCCGTCCGTCCCGTCCGTCCGTCCGTCCTCCATTCATTCATTCATTCATTCATTCATTCATTCATTCATTCATTCATTCATTCATTCATCCATCCAATCCATCCATCCTATAATCAAATCCTTTAGTTTCACTCCACTCTGTCTTTTTACGCGCCTGCGTGCCCACGTGTTCCTCTATAGCTATGGAATAAAGTGCTCGACTGACCGACCGACCGACTGTTCTACTGAACAACTGATGAATCAAGAGATTGATTTGACTGATTGATTGATTGATTGATTGATTGATTGATTGATTGATTGATTGATTGATTGATTGATTGATTGATTGATTGATTGATTGATTGATCGATCGATCGATCGAGTGAATGATTAACGTCCAAGAAAGCTGCTAGACCTGGAAACTTAAAACTTACAGAATATATTACTTACATGGCGTACATGTATATTCTTTCATGGAGTATATTTCTTTCAAGGGCCCGCTAAAGCGGGGATTTTCGGGAATTATGACCCTGGCTGAGAAAATGGGGGAAAGTGTGTTTTCTGAATTTCATGTATATGTCGCTTGCCCATTCACATAGCGAAAGGTTTTCTTCTGATATAAGTAGCCCGTGAGAATCCTAAAAAGTGCTTTACGGGTTTGCCCTAACGAACACTATAAGGGTGAGAATGCGGCATGATAGGAGGAATGTGGGTGTTTTAAAAGATTTTACAATTTAGGTTTTCACTGATTTATACATTCAATTGGTCATTGCCCGCAAATGTAACTATCAATAAACAGTGCTATATCGGGCCACCTACTCAGCAAGGTTAATCAAGGTTAATCATTCATAAACTGTTACGACTTCTTGACCTTAAAAATAACTCATTTAATTACTCTTTTTTGCCACAAACTTTGGACGAAACGGAATTCACATGCCTTCCGCTTGCTACATGCTACCACCTCTGAGAGTTTTTGACTTCCTTGTAAGAACTCTGACGGAACCCATAGGATTTAAATTTCAGGAGTACATTCCTACTTGTGGTGTAGGAACACAATGGGGCTGAAGTTTTTAAAAATACGCCCTTGAGGGACGTGAGAAGCGGGTAGCAAATTTTTTTTCACAATTCTTTCTGTTACCGCAGCCCCTGTGAGATATCTATCCTGTTTTTCGGTGAGTTGATATGTGATGCATACAAATGTCAGAAAACTGTTTCACAATATTATTTCATAAACAGTTACCTGATAGAGGAAACAGTGTTTGGCAAAGTACATCTTTGGACGGATTTCTCAACTATTCAACCTTTTGATAAATTTATTTCGGCTTTACTTACAAAATGCTGCCCGCATAAATCTGCAAACACCAATTTCACGATGTCGTCCCAAGAAGCATATAAACAGGCGAGCAAAACTGTTAAACCTGACACCCCTAAGGAAATCGAATTGAGTTGAACTTCCGCGCGTTAAAATAGTGCGCGCCCTGTTTGTGGACTTTCCGTAACCTATTTACTATAAAGCTGTGATTGATGGCCATCCATTACTCCTTTTGAAATAACAATTTTCATGGATAGAGAGATAGAAATAGCTTTTATTGACATGAAGGATTAGGGCGCCTAGGGTTCCACATGTATGGTCGCGACGACTTCAGCCGATAGAGTAAGCTTCTACTCCAGCTAAGGACCGAGCGTCCCAACGAGTCCAACCGCTGCTCAGCGCATTAATCGGAAGGAATGGGTATTTTGCGCATTTGGCGTTGGACTCGTGGCCCTTTCACCGCAGCGGCATGGGCACGCAGTCGTTCGACCACACTACCTCTGGCCATTCGTGTCAGTATAGTTCCAATAAATAAAGCCCCAGTTCCAGTTCTTTGTCAGCAGCACAAATGTGGGCAGCAGGCGGGAGTTTCGAATTCTGCGACAACTCTATTGGGACCTAACATGGAAAATAAGAAATACCGCTACGCGTGTGTACTTATAATGTCATTATTACAGTGGCAAAGCGGGGGAATACTGCTAGCACAGCATAAAGGTTTGTGCACTCTGGCAGGAGAAATCTGAAAGGCGTACCGAGCAATCTACTGAGCAGTTTTGGGTATACTGCCAGGACGACAACGCAGGCCAAGGCGGCTGCTGCCAGCAGTAGGAAGCAGCAGCAGCAGCGGAACGGGAAGCGGTACTCCGTGTCGTCGGAATCACTAGAAGACGGCATGTGACGGCCCAGAGCTGTCGTGCTGGAAACGGCGGCAGGAAGCACCACAACAATGTCGAGAACCAGCTTTAGGGTTACGAAGAGCACAAACTTGCTCCAAATAACAACCTGCTCGTGTTCCAAATTTTTAACACGAAAGTGTTTTATTCTGGGATACACAAACATTTGAGTGACGTCATATCCGTCACGGACGTGACGCCAGTACAACGAAGCAAGCGGCCTGCAAAGGGTGCCTCCCTGCACACAGGTCTTCTTGCGGGGAAGCAACCTTTAGAACCAAAGAGTACGTTATAGTTGGGGTTGTTCGTTTTGTGGTTTTATATTTTAACACGAAAGTGTTTTATCACGGGATACACCAAGATTTCACTGACGTGATATCCGTCACGGAAATGCGCCAGTACAACTTTGCCCAACCTACCCGCCAGCACGACATCGCTCGCGAAGCACACCCACAAGACAGCCGACGACCCTAAAAGCATGCTCAGCTGCAGAATTCGCTGCCCATTCTACTTTCATGTTTTACCGATTCCTATGACAGAGGAATCAACCACAATTTTTTTTTCTTATTCTGGACGAGCTAATATGTCCAGGAAGGGGAAGTACCCCCCCCCCCTTACATACGCTAACCTCTGACTCAAAGGAGAGTTTTGATACTGGCATATCAAAATCGTAGCCGAAGGTCAACACTTGGCTGCATTATTATTTAATCATTATTGAGCTTAAACTACCAGTGGATCCCTAGAATAAATTCAGGCTGAAGAAAACCGGCGCCCGCGCTTTGGCAGACAAACACAAAAAATATCCTTGCAACCGCGGCGGGAGCATCAAGGCCATAAACAAAGAGGTTCTACTGCAATTCTTACGAATAAATGCTTGTTCAACAAGCTAAACCAGCTATCTTTGCAAAATCATAAATTGACAAGATAGGAATTTCATCGGTAGACCTAATCGACGCGGTATTGTAATAAAGTAGTTATGTTTGCCAAAGAAGACGAGCAGCTTAAAGTAATGCCTTCAAACTTGTGTGACTGAGGGATAAACATAAGCTGGCATTACCTCTTTACGGCTCTCGATGCTTGTTTTCTTGACTTTATTGTTTCTTACGGAGTACCGTAAGCCCAAACTTATCGCTTTGTTTTCGACCTGGCGACCTTTATTGTGCTAATACTCTTTGCCTGCTTTTCCTACTTTCGAAAGGCTTTTCTTGTTTTGCAGTCGCTTCTTTATCTGCTCTTCGTTTTGTTTTTGCAGTGCTACCAGACTAAAGCCGGATCACGGTAATATCCATGATGTTCCGAATAAGCTTGCTTCTGAGCAAAATTTCCGGATCCTGCTACCTCGAACACAATTCAGATCCAGTGGCAATGATCCGATATATCAGCAATAAGAAAAAGGTATGAGCGATGCATTCCTGAAGAACGGCCCCATTCGGACCGCCGCATCTGCCAGCCATAAATAACTCCCGTCATAACAATGTATCATTTTCGAAGTTATTTCGTTATCAATATAACGGGAACGGCGTTCCCGCAGGTGTATATCACTTCTTTGTCCCCTGGAAAGTGTGGATCACCTCTACGCGCCGCTATTCTCTCTTCACAAAGGCAGAGACGTTCTCACATTCATCTGGCACATACTGAGAGTGGCCATACCGAAACTGACAGCCCTATTGACGCCATGCGACTAGCACTAAGCAATGTAGGACTACAACTGCCACAGCCCGATAATGGAGCCGGGACGACAAAATAGAAGTTTGGTTCGTTAAAAAAGGCTGCATGTGTCCCGCTAACAGTGACCAAACGTTTGATCGCAAACTTCGAACACATGATAGAGACATTAAGGAAAATATATGAAGCATTTGGCGAATCTCCAGGTAACCTTATGGGGATTTTCTTATGACGTCAAAAAATCTTTTTTTGTGTGATTCGCGACGATGGCGTAAAGCACCACCACAAAAATATGACTTGAGCATTTTAATAGAGTCTCCATTTCCGTTTGACTGTATAACTCGAATGCTTACGTGCAGGAAACACATTGATAGGCGCGATTTTTATTGCTGTTCAGATTATGTCCCTCCTGCCCATTTTAAAGTCATTGTAGCGCGAAATATAAACAAAAATACGTCTTTCAGAGCTAAAATTCAGCTGACTCAGGAAGAGTATGCC
This sequence comes from Haemaphysalis longicornis, assembly GCA_013339765.2. NCBI lineage: Eukaryota > Metazoa > Arthropoda > Arachnida > Ixodida > Ixodidae > Haemaphysalis > Haemaphysalis longicornis. The sequence continues at coordinate 75,792,621 of CM023456.1, read as the reverse complement.
AGTTATTTTAAATTTAAAAAAGTTGTTTTTTGTCTTCATGGCCCATACTGCCAAATAAAATGTCTCGAGCATAACCTAACTAGCGCGAATATTCGGCGCCATTGTATGTAGTCGAGCATACGTGAAGTATTTGCTAACAAGACAGAGAAATCAACTTTAATCTGGCAGAGAGAGCTTCAAAATTTTAGCAGGGCCACATTTTTAGAAAGTGAATCTAACAAAACTTATAAACGTAATTTTTTACATTGATTGTGACGATTACTTTCGTTATTTCAGACGGTTTTCTAATAATAGCTGTTAATGCCGCTGCCTTTGCACTCTCCTAAAGGTCCTAAATACTTATCCCGTCTCAACCAAGGATAGGCACCCCTAGGTGGCCCTCCCCATTTCTTTTCTTTCCCCATCTCAAAGCTCCACTGAGTGGTAGCGGTATTTCGGGCGCTAAACTCCTTTCTAACTCCACAACCACATCATTCGTGACCACGTTGCTACTTGGGAGCATAAACAGTCACAATAAACTGGAGTATAATGTAAGGGAGGTCCCGTAAGTACGGATGAGTGGAAATATAGTACCCTTGATTCTTCTCGCCAAGTGTGGTGAAGACGTCGAAGGCGCGGGGGAAATATGGTGGTTTTTTGAGTCCGGCGGAAGGGGGGACTAGGTAGCGGCAACTATAACTAGAAGAGCTAGGTCTGAATGAAAATAACTTGCAGTGAAAGTTCAGCAGTACCAACTTTCAGTGCCAGCTGAAGCAAACTGCTAGAAAGGCCTAGATGTAAACTGCCTTTTTCTTATGATTCCCTACTACACTGCATCAATTTACGTTCCTCTTTGTTTAGATCTCCAGACGAAGGCAAACACGCACGCGCATTTTAATAGGGTAAGCAGCTTATGTACGGCTCTTTCATTAGGTCTGCTGAGATAAAAATTGCTCACACTTACGTGATCGTTGCTCCCATAAACGTATAATAAGGGTTTACGAACGACACGTGCTCTATACCAGTAATGTTTGAACGCGCATAGCCTTCACTACAATTATTTCGTACATGTCTGACCCACATTACGGAAGGTATATCTGCCTGCGAGTAATCGAATGCCAAAGTTCGCAAGGCACCTCCGGTTGATTTGATTGAACAAAAAAAAAGATGGCAAATTGGGTGATTTGGAGCGCGTTAATGATGGTCAGCGCCGACCACAAACCGGACAAGACGAGTAAGGACAGCGCTTGTGTCGTCCTTACTCTTCTTGTCCCGTTTTTCCTTTGCGCTGACCATCATGAGTGATTGAACAAAGTCTGCGCACTTCGGATGCTCGACTCACCTGGGAAAGTTGAGGACTGAGGGAGGGCGCATTTGTGTCCGGACCTTTTCCCGCGCTCGTTCCTCCCGAACCCGACCTCACTGCGTTTCCCGAACCCGATCCTCCCGAACCCGACCTCACTCCGCCACCATCTGGTTCCTTTAGCCCACCCCCCTTCATCTCCGCCTTTTTGCCTTGCGCATCCTTGTCGTCGCCACCTTTGGCGGACTTCTTATCGGCCGATTCCTTGCTACCTTCAGCGTCTTCGCTTCCCTTCGTCGCTGCACTGCTTTTCTTCGGTTAAGCGCCGAGCTTCTCCGCCTCCCTTCGGATATGGCCACGTGCAGCGATGGGGAGTCCCCAGGATACATGGGCATCAAGGGTCGTGGCCTCCTCCTCCGGATGCCTCCGGTCCGAGTGCCCAGCATGGCGCGAATCATCTGCATCATCATTGTCATGGCGGCAGTCTCGACTAAAGGGTTGCTCTGAGCCGGCTGCTGCGGCTGCGGAGGATAGGCGTACGGCGGGTAGGGTGGATACGTTTGCTGAGGCTGAGCAGTTCCAGCCACAATGATGGGTGCCTGGCTACCAGAGACTTGAGGCGGCATGAAAGCTGGTGTTGGCATTGGGAACGGCATCATCGGAACGACGCTGGGCTGTGATCCGCCACCACAGGCAGCGTCACTACGCACGTCTGAGAGTTCGTCGGCGGCACCATTGTCAGTGACGGGAGCTGACAAGGCCCTGGAGCCATCATCGGATGAACGAAGGGAGGACCTGCGGGAAATGGGGTTCCTCTTTTACACGAGGGGAAGCATCCGGTGGCTATGGCTTGTCAGTTTGTGTTTGTTAGATGGCGAGGACATTATTTGCGGAGCTGCTTAGTATTTACAGATTTTCTTGCTCGGTCACCCATAAACAGACTTAGGGTCTTTAATAAGCTAGCATATCAATTTTTGTCTGGCACAAGGTACTAGCTACTCACACAAGAATTTCTCGCACGTTGTAACGACGTTCGAAATTGTGACTCTGAAATGCCTGGGAAATGCTACTCTTTGATAACTTCAAATGCAGGCAGATGTATTTGATGTACGTGAACACTGTAAAACGTGCCCTTTTAAAAGCTGTGTGATCTTACATCCGAAGCAATCATCAGATAAAAACCAAAAGCTTGGTTTTTACTCTTTGTGAAACATATTGTAATAGTCCTTGCATGCCGTGCATACAGGCCAAGACGTAACATATAGAAAATTGTACGACGCGTCTGCGAATACAAGCAGATATTTGCAATTAATCGTGTTTGGATACTCAAAAAAGCCTGGTTTTGACTCAATTTGTGCCACATGATTATACCAGTATACCCGTGCATGCGTGCATACAGGCCAAGGCGTAACAGAAGAAATTGATTGACGTTTCTGCAAATAGAAGCAGATGCAGTCAAACCTAGTTATAACGAAGTTTATTGGGGCAGTAAATTAGTTTGTTATATCCGATATTCGTTGTAACAGTATAGGTTACAAATCGGCTCAAACAAATCTACAATCATTCGCAAGCAAATATCATAGATAATAAACACATTATTTTAGGCTTCGAACCCGCTATACACTACGAAATCCTTAGCTGTTTCCTTTTGGCATTTCAAATTAAATGGACAGGAACATGGCAACGCGAAATTACAACCGACCAAAGTACGTTTGACAGGCCTGCGTTCTAATTTATTTGAAAAGGGATTTTGCCTTCGCCTGGCGGCAGTTCGCAGAACTGCTGTATAAAGTTTTCCACATTGTCCACGCACGAAGGGGCCTTTTCTACATTTGAAGTTTTACAAACTGTTATCGTCTATATTTTATGTGCTTTTTAAAACGAGCTAAGAGTTTAAAGCCTCGCGTGAACAAAATATTTCTTCGTTATAGCGGGTTACCGCACGCGGCTCTGGCGGTTTTCGTCACGTTATAAAAAGAATAGGTGCCACTGATATAAAGCGCTACCAACTAAAGTTAGAATTTAGTTCGCGATATCCGACAATTCGCTGTATCAGTGTTCGTCACCACGAGGTTCGACTGCCCTTCAATTTATTCCGGTTGGCTGTCATTAATAGCGTAGAAAAAATGCCTTCTTTAGTGCTTTATCAAATCCGCAACTGCAAACAGTCTAGCATTACCAGGCACCTTTACACATTCATGCTCACAAGCGAATCGCGGACGTATAATGCATGAGCACGTAGACTTGTTCGGGAAACGTTTCGACATATCACAAGTGAGGCTGCGAACGAAATTCATACGTGCTACTTCCGAAAAAGTTGCACATGAAAAGGAGACGTTGACGTGAAGTGTTTTGAAAAACGGAAGGAATAAACCTTTGTCTCAGGTAGCAAGATCTCTGGATTCATTTTCAAATCATACCAACCTGGAAACATCCCAGGCATCAGTGGGCATACCAGGCATCACTCCTGGCATCATTCCGGGCATTATTCCGGGTATCATTCCAGGCTGCATTTGACCATACGGTATAGGCATTCCAGGCAGAGGTGGCCTTTGAAAACCTGTTGATTGACTTCGTTTGCGGCCGCTTGACCTTCGGTCGAAATCGACCATGCGCTCTCCTGGTGGCCCGTACATTTGCTGTCCTGTTAAAAGACGTATTATATAATCATTATATCTAACCTTGAAATAGGTACGGTTAGATATATGATTGCGATTTTACAACCCTTTATTCTTTTGCGAGTTCCCATGCTCTCAGATATGGGCTCGACATCTTCTTGAATTTTTCAGCAATAATTTCACACGATACGTTGCAAAATATTCGTAAGTAGCATTTGGCCTTCAAGAACGGTCGTCTTTGCTGACCTAACTCGAAGAAAATATAACTATTCCCGGAGACGAACTGCACGATGATAGAGCTGTCCCATACGGCATTGTATGGCCCATCAAAGGGTAAAAATAGTTGTTATTGTATCTCTATCAAGGATTGCCGCAAACACTATACAAGGCAGTGCGTTTCATCATCGGTCCCACATTGGCGCTGCTGGCCTCGGCATCATATAGGTCGCAGCTCTCATCCATAGCCTGCAAGAGCAGTACTCTGTAGGCCAGCACTTGCGTTCCGAGAGGCCGAAGTCTCGTTCCTAGTTACTTTGTGGTTGCTTCAAAGGAAATGGTCCCAACGCTCCCATTGCTGGCAGATCTTCAGACATTAAACGGACCTCGATCGTTCAATCCCTACTCGGGTATGCGGTCGGAAGCATCGAGTTATGATCATCTCTGTGCGTCCGTGGGCTAGAAGCAGCCAGCGATCCCCTATCCGGTTTCCCCTGGAAGAGACTGTGCTGATTCCGCCCTCTCCGCTTTTTACTGCTCGCTATTGATTAAACTGCCTTGCACTTTCAGCACCTGAAGGGGACAACTATCACTTTTTGCGCTCCGCAAAGTGGGAAGCTCGCCAGAAAATTCTCCGTCGCCTTGATGCTTCGGAGTGGTAAACGCTTTAGCTTCTCGACACTTATCACTATCAGTAGTTGTTGTGTTGCTGCAATGTATTTTGGAGCGTGGTTCAGTAAGTCATAGAACTAGCTTTAGACTGTCATTTCCGCTCTCATAGCGAGGCAAGAACGAGGCAATGCGCTCGCTCTAAATTCCCAACCAAACACTTTAGATCGACTGGTTCAAAGAACCATGAGCACAAAATAGCCATTTTTGTGTATACAATTGTGTTTTTGTCACAAATTCAATAACACTGATTTGAACGCCAACTCTTAAAGGGCCTCATGAACACTTTCGATAAGGCTCTTTCCACTTTTCATTCGCGTCTGGAACCACTGCGAAGCGCTATAATTATCGCCAGCACGGAGCAGCACTGCGTGATCTGCTCGTCGCACACGATACGCCTTCCATTTCTGCTCGTTTTTGTGGCTTTTTTTTAAGTGGTATCGAAATGCGTTCATTGCTGCAACTGAAAAAAAAACACCGGGCCAACAGCCGCTACATGGCTTAGTCACGTTATTCGCGGCCTTAAAGAACGTCAAGACTGGGAAGAAAGAAAACTCTTTTCAACGAGTTTTTAAGTTATCTGATGGGCATAGAGCAGTAATTTCTGGCTGAGGTACTTTGCGACCCCCTAATCTAAGTACTGGTTGTGTTGAGTGACTACGTTCTGCAAGCATTTAAGATTTCAAAAACATTGAAAAAAGTGTTGCAGGATTTTAGGTTTTTATTCTCGCTGTGGTCACTTTAATTTCGGTTTGTGCCGGTCATGTGAACGACTGGGACAGATTTGCCGCAACTCTGAGTCTTAGATGATGCAACTTTAAGATCACCCACGCTCCCGCTCCCTAGAAAGAACTCTTTTTTTTAACGCGCATGTCCTCGGTGCCCGTAAAGAAACCCTTCTGGTGACACGGGCTAAAACGGCTAGGGCAGCACATGGATTCCAAGACTACGGGGCCACTCCCACTTTTGAGCCCAGTAAAATTTTCTCTCTCTCTCTCTCTCTCCCCTCTCTCTCTCTCGTGCAACTACCATTCCTAATAAACAATACAGCGATGCCCTTAAATCGTTTTAGGGATTTTCAACAAGTACTTTAGACGTATTTGGTTTGCTATAGCGCTTCGACTGCCTGTTTTTTTCGTGGAGCTCAAGGATGCGATCAACTGCAAATTATTAAGCGACACTTAAAAATCTGCTTGCGCAAAGCCACCGCGTAGCTTTTCTCAGTGCCGCCTTTTAATTTATGTGCCAGGTACCAACCCTTCCTTTTCAATGTCTTTATACATAACTAGCAAGTACGGTCGAATCGCCGGTAACCCTGCAACAGGAGACCACAACCAAAGTGCAGTATTGGGCGAGTTGGCAATCCATCGTAGTAATAAACCGCAAAAAAAAAACTACTAAAGCACTTGCCCTGTATGTCCTTAGCTTTAGTCCTTGGTTTTGGTGCGGTTTATTACTACGGAGGAAACCATAGTTTAAGGTGATTTATTTTGCTGACTCGGAATTTATACTACATTCGGCACTACCAGGACATTTTTTTTTGGTATTTGGCTGTGAGTGTCACATGCACGACGATAACCTTTCTGCGGTGCACAGAAGTGGTACAGCTAATGAATATATTCAAGGCTTTTTCAACGCGAAAGTGTTTTATTCCCGGATACACGAAGATTTCGCTGACGTCACATCCGTCACTGAAGTGACGCCAGAACAACAAAGCAAGCGGTCTGTAAAGGGTGCACCCCTGTACACAGGTCTTCTTGCGGGGAAGCAACCTTTAGTGCTAAAGAGTACGTTATACTTAGGTTTGTTCGTTTTCGGGTTTTATATTTTAACACGAAGGTGTTTTATGCCGCGATACCCGAAGATTTCACTGACGTGATATCCGTCACGGAAATGACGCCAGTACACCGTCCCCGAAGTGACCCACCAGCAGGAAGTGGCTCGCCAAGCACAGCCACAAGACAGCCGTCGACCCGCAAGTCATGCTCAGCTGCAGATTTCGCTGCACATTTCACTTTCGTGTTTTACTGATTTCTATGACATAGGAATCAACCAGTTTTTTTATTATTCGCTCCCTTCTCCGATAGAAGTGACGTTGCTGTGAAACGGAAGCCTTCTGCGGAAGCAACGAACACATAAAGTGCATGTAAACAGCCTTCGTAAATTCGTCGGTACGCGAATACTGGTCGTACTTTTAAGCTTTATTTAGGATGGCTGCTGTCGACCGTGGTGCGGGGGTGTCGTGATTACATTTACAAGAACAGGGGTCAATCATCCCTATTCAGTGCGGGTGGAATGAACTTTTTCTTTATAAGGACCAACTCATGACCGTCATCTTGCTAAGGAAGAGGAATCATTTAACACTATTAATATCTCGATCGTGATTCTCTCCACAGAACAAAAACAATGCCTCATTTTATGCTAAGGTTCTGTGGCAGGCAGGCGATATTGGATGAGTGAGTGCCTGTTCGGGTGAGAGGACATCGATAACATGTCATAACAGTTAGGGACAAATTTTAGCATGGCCCTTACTTCAAAAAAACGGGCTTCAAGAGCGGCCCAGCTTCATTTGGTACAATTTCAAGAAACTAATTTTTCAGAAAAATGGTAAGCAAGCAGTCGACGCAGCACTGGAGGCTCCTGACTGGAGGAAGGAAATCGTGTTCTGAGAGGAGCGTCTTGATATCCGGCGATGAAAATTTAGGAGAAGCCGAATCGCTTTTGAGGAATCGTTACAAAGGTAAGAATAGTCCGGAGATTTCCCCTTTTAGGGATTACCGATACATTACAGTATAGGATTAACCGGGGCTTCTTTTTTTGCCTGGCGCTTACCTGAATTCGTTGTTAGAAACTAAGTGATGTATTTACCGTAGGGATACGGCATTCCAGCAGCGGACATCATGTTCATCATGGCGGGCCCGTACCAGAGGGATGTTTGGTACCGAACTGGAACGAGAAGACCGCGCCACGCGAGATGTGGTCGGCAACAAGCTGGACCTTCGATTAGGCGCAGGGTAGTTCCGGAGCCGAGAAGCTCCTTTTTGCCGCGTTTGAAGGCGGAAACGACGTCCTTCCTCGTGGACTCCGGCATTCTGGAAGGTGGAAGGACCAAACACAAGACATTTCACTTATCGGCTGAGGTGAGGGCCGAGGCCACACAGGGTAAAGTTGCATGAATTTTACAATCGCAGCCTTCCATTATTCCAGTCTCAGCTCCCTGTTAAGTTCGCGAGTTCACTATAGGAAATCAAAGCCATTTGTGAAGACAAGGATGGTTAAAACGGAAACATTTCTCCCATGCAACATCAGTCGAATTGAAAGACCAAAATATAAACTGCTTCGACCAGTGTTGGAAATTGCAATTGGAAATTCGTCGGCTTCATAACGCGAGTGACCGAGGTTTGATGCCGACTACGGGAAGCATTTTAAATGCAGAGCACTTTATGGGCTCGTTTTGTCGTCCTACCTTGCTAACGGTCGATACGACGGCCAGATACAGACAGTGCAGCAGCGAGATAATGAACCCAAGTACAGCCTGATGTACCGTCGTCCGAGGGTCACGCAGAAGCTTCGAAAACCACGCTGTTTAAATAGTTCATAACCGTTCGAACCTCGTGAACCGCTGGCGCTGTGTCATACATCTCCCCGTTGTTTAGCGCAAAGAAAACTGCAGGTACATTTCGGGTAAAATCTACTTATATAACCGGTATCCTACGCGTTTATTTAGCTAGGAATGCTCGTTGCGTTGCTTTTTACGATAGTAAGCGAAAAAAGCGGCCGCGCAAGAAAAAAATGGCGGTTCGAAATGACGCAGAAAGGCTCCAGCCACGCAAAAAAAAAAATTACTCGTTTGAAATGACGCAAAACGGCCCCAGCGTACGAAATTAAAGCAAGCGCAAAAAGAACAGAACTCCCGCTGGCGCAGTTAAAGGCAGGGGGCGCGCGAGCACTGCGAAGGCGGGAAATTTGAAATGCGTTGGGTGGCAGCAGTGAGCTGATAACGGCGCTGCAGCCCATTATGGCGAATCACCACTCTTCACTTCCTACAGCTTTCACATTGACTGGAACGGCTTTGTTCTTGAAGCGCTTCGAGTTTCATCATCATCATCATGCGGCCTTTGTGGAAACCCATTGTGTAAAGTTGGCTCTCCTTTAGTGGGTTTTGGTCTCACGATCTACGGCACAAATAAGGTATAGAAAACTTCGCTGTAAAAGCGCCAGAAACCGGCAGTTTCTGCATCCTATAGCGACAAGTATTGCACTTTACTACGTCTCTTGGTTGAAATAACAGGTTTCCTCTGCAAAAATTAAAATGCAGTTCACTTGTGACGCATAACAAACACTACCGTGCGAAAAACGCCTTTTAAATTTGAGATATCGCGGTCACTTGCCCACTGTCGTTGCCTTTTCGTTTGCCGCCCCAGCAAATCAAAAGGGATTTTTACCACAATGTGGCACTGCCGGACGCAACAAGCGAAGAAGCTTCAACGACTGTTCACAAGGTGGCGCAATCGTTTAAGATAGAACAAATATAACAGTGCGCTTTCGGTTAAGTTCTGCAGTGAGTCACGAAGGATGCAGGTGTTACGCCGCGTTCGAGCCGGGTGGCTCGGAAGATGCTCGAAGGCGGCCTACGGCATAGGAGGACGGTGTTGGCCTCGGCCCGTCACCTGTATCACAACGGTAAGCATCTTGGTGCCCACATCGCGTGTGTTGTGTTGCTGTAACTTACGTTTGCCCACGGAGCAAGACTATATTTAGAAGATTACATGCCTGTTGTCGCGGGCACGGGGAAGCGACGAGATAATGTCACGATAAGAAAACTGGCCGCGTATCTGCTCCTTTCGTTGCAAATGTGGACGAAACACGATAGTCGACTGGCGCCCCTGTCAAGTAAATACCTCCCTTCTCTTTCCCGCTCACCTCTCGTGCTGTTTCGCTCCCGTCTTGTTCCTCCCAAGATAACCCGCAAGAGGTTTGCTCTAGTCAATTTAAATTTACCGCGTTCCGCTGCCCCAAGACGGGTGCCTCGATGCCAGCGCTGCTGTACGGCGGAGACGCGCGGTAAATCGAGGCACCCTACTGCAACGTTTATAGAACAGCGTTGCCCCACTCACGAGCGTTCCTAGAAGAAGGTAAAACCGATCTAATAGAACGCCTTGTTGATGTTGCTGTTTGATTTCTTAAATGCCACCAGAAGCAATAGTAGCACGGCCAACAGCAGGCGACGGTTTTGTGTAGTTTATTTATTTATTTATTTACAATACCCCTAAAGGCCCTCGAATGAGGGTATTGCATAGGGGGGGGGGGGCTTCGATAAACAACCAGAATACACGTACATTCAGGTGCAGCATACACAAAGGGAAGAGATAAAGAGGTCAACAACAACCAGAAGTTTTCTTGCGTGTGCGTTGGCACGCAACACAGCAATGCAATTCATCACTGCATGTGAAAGTGAAAGAACAAAAAAAAGTAATAAAATAAAAAAAATAACATAACGAACATAAAACGTGAAGAGCAAGCAAGAACTTACTAAGCATCAAAAGTATCAAAAATACACAGCGAACAAAGAAAAGACAACACTGTTATCAGCAAGTCACTGTAGTGCAAATTAATTCCTTAAACTTGGCTACATCAGTTTCTATCGCTATGTGTGAGGGTGAATCGTTCCACTCAATGATAGTGCGTGGCTATGAAGGATTGTGCGTATGTGGATGGACCGACACAAATGTGTTTCACTTTGTTAGGGTGATCGCGACGAGGAAAGATTAGCGGAGGGGACTTGAAAAAAATCATCACGGAGTGCGCTGTGGTGGAAAATTTTATGAACAGTGAAAAGCGTGCGTGTTTGCGACGAAGGCTCAATGATTGCAAATCGGCTCGTTTCTTCAATGCTGTAACACTGGTGAATATAGAATAATCTGAAAAAATAAAACGGGCAGCACGGTTCTGCAGAGCTTCCAAATTAGTAGCTAAGTATGCCTGATGGGGATCCCAAATGGCCGCCGCGTATTCAATTTTGGGGCGAATGATTGTGATGCATGCCTGCTTTCGTACGAGTGGAGGAGCTTGCTTGTGTTCAAGTTGATGTGTTACCCTCCGCGGTGGCTCAGTGGCTAAGGCGTTGCGCTGCTGAGCACGAGGTCGCGGGTTCGATTCCCGGCCGCGGCGGCCGCTTTTCTGATGGAGGCGAAAGCAAAAACGCCCGTGTGTACGAGATTTCGGCGCACGATAAAGATCCCCAGGCTGGTCAAAATTAATCCGGAGCCCTCCACTACGGCGCGCCTCATCGCCTGCGTTGCGTCGGCGCGTTAAACCCTACAATCAATCAATCAACCAAGTTGATGTGTTCAATTTGCTATCGCAAATACCAAGCATCCGTGATTTTTTTTAATAAAGGGACTCTGGTGTACTGATTTTCTGCCTTATATTTGCGTAATGTCTTGTTCAACAATGTTGCGAAGTGCGAGCAGTAACACCGGACTTAGACGTTTAGATTTGGCGGTGGGCATATAAGACTATTGCGCAGCTTCTGTTTCACTTTGGCCGGTTCGCTGAATCGAGTCATTGACAGACAGACCGACACACCAAAATTCCTGCGTTTAAGTAGCACAAGAACAACTGACGACTTTGGAAGAAGCCCGCGCATCTTCTCACTTCGCTTCCAATGTCGTCGAAAGACGAGAGTCGTCAGCCGCCGCTTCCACGCTACTGCCTCTCTTCTCTTTCCCTCTCACATCTTACGCTTACCCTCCCTCCTCCTTCCTGCCGCGATAAGCATGGTTGAAGGGTTGGGGCTTGCATAAGTTTAACGGCGTTCCACTGCTCGCCCGCCTTCTACTGGAACCTTTCGTTACTGTGGAACTTCTTGAAATGCCGGCCCGAGGCATGAGTGAAGGTTCACGAGCGCCGTTGATATTTTTGGGTCAAAGCGTTTTTTGAAGGCGCATGTTTATATTTTCCTTTGCAGAAATCAAGCAGTTATGTAATGTTAATTAAAAAGAACGGCGCGAATATTCCTTACGTGTAGAAGTTCTGCCTCAAAAATGCCTAATGTTTTCCTCTTTGCTCAAGAATGTTGACAGGCACGAACATTGCCTCAAGATTTAGTGGCTTGGAATGTTTTGCGTGTGTAAAAGTCTCTTTCAAGATCCAATTAACTTTGGAACAGGCGACTGAATCCAGGGAACAAGACATACCAAAGTTTTCAAAGTGAAGTAACCCAAGGAAGGACTATCGCTCTTTAAAACTAACGCAGAACATGCCGTTTCGCAGCTGCAACAGCGAAGGGAATAAAATCAAGTCGGATGGGCGAAATGATAGCGGCCACCGCACGTTTTGGCTGCGCAGTGGAATGCCGACCACCGCGTCAGCCCAGTTTCCTCTCCTGTAACAGATGCAGCTAAGCTTAACCTGCGCCAATCGCTTGTGACGCAGCAGAAAGTGGTATTCCTCCTCCGCCACCCCCCGTCTTTTGTCTTACTGCGTGCAGTTTGACCAAGTGAAACAACTGTTATCCCTTTCGCTAACCGTATTCGTTGTGGCACCGGGCTTTCATGTCCCACCATGGTGAAGTGCGCTTAGCGGACCAGAGTAGTAGTGGAGTTTGAAAGCGAAGCTTCCTGAGTCGGACCGGTGTCGTCCTGTCAAAGAAATTCAGGCATGTCCACGAAGGGAATCATGAAAAGTGGGCGAAGCACTGGGGATCGTTTTCACCGTAAATCACCCGTGCGAGTGTTTACTGCTGCTAAAATAATTTCCAATCCCATCGAATACAATTCAATTTAATCCAATCCAATTCATTTCCAACCAATCGAATCAAAATCCAATTCAATCCAATCCAATGCTCCTCGCGCATGCGTAGCACGGCGCTCCAGGAGCACTGGCGCTCTCTCTCTGTCTAACCTTTTAGTGAACCTTTTATTTTGTTCTTGTTAACCTTTATGAACCTTTTGTTCACAGGTGTTCCGATTTACGTGGTGCTTGCGCTCTCTCTCTGTTTCTCTCTCTCTCTCTCCCTCCTCTCGTCTCTCTCTCTCTCTCCTCTCCTCTCTCTCTCTCTCTCTCTCTCTAACATTTGTGAACCATCTTGCTTTTGTTCACCTTTTGTTAACCTTTCGTCCACCGATGTTTTGATTTACATGGTGCTGTGCCGTGAGCACGGACGCCGGACGCCGGACAAGCCTCGGCCTTAGGGTGCTCCGCCCCTAAAACTAACGCGTTTCCCCATAGACCGGTTGCTAGGCAGAAAGGCAATTGTAAGGTTTCTGAACAATGAAAACCAGGCTTCCATTGCGACAAACCGTTACTTGAAAAATTACCCTCACCTCCCCTCGCGGGAACCCCTGTGTAGATGCGACGCATAGGGGGTTCCGTTGTTGTTTCCGTTAGGTTGATTCTCCCATCGCGTGAAACGTGCCTCTGAACCCCCTGCCGCGGCTATGACGCAACGTGCCGCGGCTACGACGCAACACAATCCAACACAATCCACTTTAATCCAATCCAATCCAATCAATATCCAATCTAAGCCAAGCCAAGCCAAGTCCAAGCCATCCAATCCAATCCAATGCCCCTCGCGAGAGAGTGTTCGCTATCGGAGAGGAGAGGGGGTGAGCGGCGGAGAGCGCAGCTCGCGCGGCGAGGAGAAGGGGGGAGGGATGTGGACGGACAACGAAAACCCGTATGGAGGGACAAGGCGAGTGAATGAGATGCCGTCGCATCTAAAGTTGCGAAAAAGGAATGGTTCCGTATAAGACAGTACATGCATCGATCATGAAAAGGAGTACAGTAGTATATACCTTTATCTCATAAACCCACGTATCGTTACACATTTACATCTTCCGTAGATACGTTTACATAGTGGGCAGATTATCGTTGCATCGGTTCCTTCTTCCTTTGCGATTTTGGCCCTTGAAGGTTTGACTATCGATTGTGCGCACTTTCGGCGAAGGTTGGATGCACTTTAAGCGAAGGCTATAACGTACTTTGACGCAGTTCTATCCTGAGGACAGCTTTTACGCTTCTCTGAGCAATCTTTAGTGAGGGAAGTGTCCAGTTTTCTGCAAGGTTAACGCGCCCTAAGTTACTCCTGGGTTATGAGGCACGCGTTCGTGGAGCGTGGATTATTTTGCGCCACCAGGAAATACTAAACGTGGGCAAATGTGGACATTGCGGTGGGTTAGGCCAGGTTTATTGATAACTACTTTGTTATGACAAGTGTTTGGAGAGCCAAATAGCTGTTGTTGCATTTAGGCTGTCTCCATCAACTAGAACGTTCCTGCAGAACATCAGTATCGAGCCATCAGGGTTAACTTTTATAGAACACCACGATGCAAGTCGCAGCATAACTGCTTTAAATGTTCAGGTTAATCCTCTTAACAGCACATTGTTTCGTTACATGATAGTGAGGCCTTGCCCTCTTGCAACATTCTGTTTGTCGAACGGCCAAATGAGGCGACGTCATGATCATGATGAATTATGGTTTCCCCTTTGAATGGGAGACTGCTAATGCGATCTCGCTTGCGAAAATTACTTCACTATCACTGCTTAGCTTTGTTGCACTAGGAATAATATTCTGCTTCAGATTATGCAGTTTGGTTGTGACGGCCTTCTGCCTGCTTTTTCTCGGCCAGTACAGTAATCACATTTTGCTAGTATTCGCGGGGGCCTGTTTATGGTTCCCTCAATGCTACAGCCCAGTGCCTCAGGATGCTGGACGTTCCACTCATATCCATCTGCATATATATGTTGGCAGATCCTATGTCTCTGCTTGCCTCCGTATTTCCTCCACAGCCCATACACACCTCCTTTTGTTTCGGATAGTTTCCTCACATTGCTTCTCGACCTCAAAACAGTCATCGATTTATTAAAAGAATGAGTCCTCGACAATGTTTATCTATACGTGAGGACGGCGGCGAAGTTGTGCTGAAGAAAATCAATTACCTTACATAAGAAGAAAAGCCTAACATTGTTTGGCTTTGCTTCTAGAACACATTCGGCAGCAAGCACTAATGATGCAAGGCTGGAGAAAGGCCGGCTGTGCAGCCCATCTTCCTCTCGGAGGCCCGGCTGTTGCACAGTCCCATATATTCTCCCGTTTGCCGCTGAAAACTTCTTCATGACTGGACAGGTCCGGATCGTTTCATCCGCAGGATTTCACATATTTCCCCAAGTGCAGTTACTAGCGCGAAGTGCGCCGATCTCCAAAGCCAGCGCCCACTCCACGAACCCAAAGAAAGCGGTGTGCGCCCGGAATGCGATTATAGCTCATTCAAATAGAGGGCGGTTTTAAAACGCGAGGGACCCGGGTTCGACTCTGACTATGGGAAGCTTTTTTTTTTTAATTGGCTCACCATGTTATCGTTCTGCGCCGCTGCTAACCCCGTACCCCTCGGGCCTTTGGTGTTGCCCAGTGTTTAGGTTGCCCGTTTCCCGGCCTAAAGTTCGCGGGTTCAATTCCTGGCACCTCCCTAACCTCATTTTTATCTTGAGGCTTCGAGGTTTTTTGCTACGACGGACGGACATAGCTCGGCTTAAACAGGTCTGATGTTACATTGATTCGTTCGCCGTGTTTCCGTTTTTAAAGAAGGCAGTTTAGACCAAACCGGTGATATACTTCCGTTAGCCTAAAACGTCTTCAAGGGCCACATTGGGATATAAAGGAGGCTGCGTCTGATCTCACAGCAGCCGTGAGAATTACCTCCGGGAAATTCTCACGGCAGCTGCCATAAAAGCTGGCTGGCCTAAAAGTTTGCTGAATAGTATTACGTCCCAACGTAACCTAGCAAAACATAACCTCACCGACCTAGCGTAACCTAACCGAACATGTCATAAACTACCCCAAATCCAACCAATTGCAACAAACCTAATCTAACCCAGCCCACGACACAGACACTACCTATATTAAACTCAATTCAACCCATTCTGGAATACCTGTGCTTCGATCCCTTGATAAAGCAAAACCAGAGTAAGAAAAGTATTAACAAAATCACGATGACCGAAAAAAATTCTGAAGGCTAAAAAAATATCGGTATTGGCGGATTCCCACCTGAGTTTGTCGTTTAAAATCAACTAATATACCACAGCGCTACAGGGGCAGCTACAAACACGTCTTTTAGGAAATATTTATCTCGCGGAGTCTCCGGCGTAGCGTGTTTAGCCAATAACAGGCGATTCCGTGAGAAATTTCCGACGGTTAATTCTCACGGTTGCCGGCATGATAGACACTACATTTAAAGAATACATTTGCGGGCGGTAGTGTAAAGCGAGGGTCACCAGGAGTTCGGTCAATATGTGCGTATAAGCTTGCACTTACTTCGGCATATGTGGAAATTCCCGGTTGATGGTTGAGAGGTAGTGCTCGGCGTGCGTGTATGCGCCGGCGGTGGGCTCGCGGCGAAGGAACGTTTCCCCGGTTTTCAGGGAACTCACACCTCTAGTCTCGTCTAGCAGGAACTCGCCGCTCCTTGCCGATGATGGGCAGATATGCTAAGGTACGGCCCTGGTGCATTCGGCGAAAGATCGCCAGCTCCAAAGCAGCCGTCACGTGAAAGCGCAGAAGACGATAGTGATGATGATGGCCCTAATCGAAATTACTAGGCAACGTGCGTGGTTCGTTTTCTTCTACGTGTTCCTGATGGCTGCCCTCTGATTATACTTTCTGTCGCACTCCACAGGATCGTCAGCTCTCTGCTTACAAAGTGCCGTTGCAACAGCGTCGAGACTGATGCAGTTTCCCAACCAAATTACCCGCAGAACCACACAAGAAATGAAGTTGGATTCAATCCCTTTATTAATGGCTGCACCTCCCACGAGTCCCAACGCGAGATACCTTATTAGGGATTTTTTTATTTTTCGTCACTGATGTCGGGCATGTCACCCTAATGTTACTTTTTCGTACGTGGATGGTTTTGTTACATAATGGCGGAATCACGCCAATGAGGCTTTACGATGCGGCAAGGTGGAAGAAATGATGATGTTGGAAGCTGCATGTCGCAACCATAACAGGCCGACACGGCCGGAGTGCTGAATTCTTGCAGAGGCTGAGATTTTCCGCAAAGTATAGGTTACTGCGCGCACACTTCCGAAAGAAAGGTGGCACGCTGAGTAATATTCCAGAAGACAGGATAATCTAGTGTATAATCGTTGCTTCGTTTCTGCCATTTTATGAGAGATTGTCCAGCCTGAAGGGCTCGCTTGAATGTAGTGCATCACACTCTTTCTGGACTGTCTTTTCAAATTCTATTCATTACATAATCAACGGCGGGGCTTTCAGTTTTGTTTTTTGCACTCCTTTAAAAAAAACCCTGCTTATTTTGTTCGTGTTTCGAACGAACAACAGAGGCGCATTCGATAAGGTGTATGGTATAGCGGCATTAAAATAAAAATTCCATTTTTTTTTCTCTCCGTTCGCTAGTTGTCTTCCAGTCTTTGCCTGCTCCATCTTTCGTTATTTTATCGAACTTATCCACTCACGTGGAATTTCCGCCCATTTTTATTTGTTTCATCAGACTGTAAGGAGAGTGGTTGCCAACGGCGTAGATACGGGAGGAATGACACCTTCTTAGATACCCTTCCCGTGAGCAGTTGCAGAGCGTGTTCACCGTCGCCGAGACTGCATTATTCGACCACGCCCCTTGCGCCAGGAGCACCTACACTCGTCCGAATTAGGTAGCCATCCCACAATTTTTTCTTGCCCAATCAAGTATTCTACGCTTCTGTCATGCTAAGACCAAGCTGGTGGGCCATGAAAGAGAAGCAGATCCCGTCTCAACTCCGCCTGTTCTTGAAAGTCCGTAACCGACGCTCATTCAGTTCGGCGTTATTTATTGGAGAGCGTCGCTATTTTTTTTTTCTTCAAAAAATACAAAAGTTCTCGCGGCTATTCCGCGTGATCCTAGTTCGCATTGAAATCAAATTACCTTACAGACCGCATATACTGCTCACCATAACACAACAAAAAACTCCATTTAAGTGTTGAACTCCGAAAAAGAGTCTACTTGGAGGTTAAATTTCTAAGGCAAAATAACCGAAGTTAACGAGCTAATTAATCACGTGATGTTGAGTGTCGCCCGAGGTCGCTTGGTATATATTTATATGTAATCATTTTGCGGCTTGGTATGTCCCACTGCCTATTTCCGGTTCTGAAGCATCCAGTGCTTTACACGCCTTTCCATGCCTGTAAACTACCCTAACAAACTTAAGTTTTAACAGATCTCGTTCCCTTCAAAGCTACTTTGAACTTGGGTCGAAATGGGCATTCAGGCAGCGTGCACCACGGCCAAAGTCTGAGGTGAAGAGACGGGCTCATGGACCTTCTGGTGTTCTTTTTAACAGGAACTGGACCTTTTACTGCTGTAAGGCTTACGGCATTGCTTTCACGCTCTGCCCTGTAGAGAGGGTTCTAAAATAATATTATTTGCCACTTCCAGACACAAAGAACTCAGACAAGACGCATTAGATGAGCTGCGTCATTGCTGAACCCGCTGCCTGTCTCAGTGACCTGCGCTAATTGATTTCTTCTAGGTGAACCTAAAACAGCCCTAACTACGCAACAATAAATGGCAACACACGGCGGTTCGTCACAACTAAGCATTTAAATCGCCATCTGCGCAATATACAAAGAAAAAAATTAGTGTCCCTTCCACTCTGCGAAAAAGGATGACCTGCAAAGCTGGACGGAGTCCCCGAAGTGCACGAAACAAAACACGTTTATCGTAATTTCCGATGGAGCATATTTCCAAGCCAATTAGCTGACTGAATATCCGGCGGATCCAACCTATGTTCCTGCCTATAAACATGTAACTGTCTGTGTCCATCCCGCGTCGTAAGCATCTTACTGTTTGTGTAAGGCCGGGTTCGGACTGTTGCCGCAACTGTCGTAATAACTTTAAAGAATGACATCATTTCACGTCTCAGCCAACCGAACTGCGTGCACATGGCATTTTTTACGTCCATAGATCACGATACGGGTGTAGTGTGGGTAATCTTAACATAGCCTAACACAGAAACCCAATCCGCTCTACCACTAAGGACTCCGGACAGGTCCCATTTGGCCGCTTAACATCCGTGTTTAAATCTCGCACCAGCACAACGGACCTGCCATCCATCGATACGGGCATGAATCCTATAGCTGCGCGTGCACGTCTCCCAACCTCCCTCCCGCTATTCTACTACAAACCGGCGCACGCATAAACCGGCAACCGGTCATGTGCGCGTGCTTAGAAGTGACAGACCCCGTTGAAAATATCCCCTGAAAGCCCTCTGAAGAAGTGATATTGACTCATGCCGGCGTTCCAAGAGGGCAATCTGCTGTTCATCGGGGAGGGATTCTCCGCTACTCCACGAGATGAACGTGAGGTGGTCACGGCGCTGCCAGCTGCTTGCCGTTGTTTTCGCGCCCATTCGCGCTTGTGTTCGTGCCAACGCTTCGATTCTTGCTGTTGTTCCTCCAAACAAACGGCATGTATCCGTCCCATAACGATGTAAAACCTGGAGGCCCTTGAGCTCTATTCTCGCGTACAAACTTGTGGCTGTCCGTTTTCTTTCCCCCTCGTATGCATCTTACTGTGTGTGTAAGATGTCTGTGTAAGACGTCAACCCAAACCCGAACCACTCCATTGAAGCAGGACAGCCGACTACCGCATTGAGCCATGTAATTTCCACGTATAAATACCAAGCACTACCGGCATTTCATCGGTAGCGGCATGAAGCCTAGCTGTGCGTGCACGCCCTCTTCTTCTACCCGCAAACCATGCACGCATAATCCGGCAACCGGTGATGGCGCATACTCAGGCGTGAAAGACACCGGCAAAAATTTCGCTCGGGAGGCCTTCCAAGCTGAAAAAGAAATAGGGCTTAAGCCTGGCGTTCCAACTGGGGAAGTTTCTCTTCTACCGGGAGGAATTCGCAGCTACTTGGCCGAAGTGGAACTTGAGCGGAAACAGAGACGGTTGGATTTTCGGCCGTTTTAGGGGGCATCCCTTTGGCAGCCGTTACCTAGGCTTCGCGGGAGCGGCGTCTATTTATGTCCGCGTAACCGAGATTTGCGAACGCAGCATCAACGAAAAAAAGCAAACGGAGAGGAGCGTCTAGCGAAGGGTGAAGTGGAGTAACGACTCGTGCGGCTACGGCATCATCTTTCTCACTGCATTTACCTCACACATGTTGCATGTTGTCGCCACAAAGGAGTGCCCTCTCTCTGGAACATCCCCAGACGCTGTTCCATTCTCCGCTAATCCAAACCACGTGACGTTTGCGCGGGCAGATTCAAATAGGATATGCAACAACATGCTTGCTGCATCCCTTGTGCGGGCTAATCCGAACCACGTGACATTTGCGCGTGAGGTTCAAACAGGATTTGCAATATGCTTGCCACCGCGGCGGCGGCGCACTGCGAGGTAGCAGCATAGTAGCGCACGCCGCCGTACGTTCGCTGATGACGCGAACACTTGCTGAGACGCAGCAGAAGTGCGCCGTGGACCTAGAAGACTGCAGCTCGCGTTGCGCAGCAAATTTCATATATGGGAGTGTAGTAATCGTCAGTTCCTTTTTTACGCCCATCCCTGCTTTGTTTATTTTCGCAATCATCTGATAGCCGCACAACCGCCGTTAGCTGCCGACTGGCCAACTTGCCAAAGGGGCAACGGTCGAAGCGAGTGGTTAAATAGTTGTGAAAGAGGTGTAGGCGGTGGTGAGGAGGAGCCCCAGAGTGGTGCCAAGTAAATCGATGACATAGGAATGAAAACTGTGTGTGTGGGGGGGGGGGGGGGGGGGGGTTAGACATATACTGCTTTGCAGTAAAAAATTGGCTCCAATTCACGCTGTGAACGTGGGTGGAAAAAACGACACCCACAACGCGACGACACTTGAATTCACACGCTTGGCTCTACTAAGAGTGAAAGCAGGGATTCTGCCAACCGTTACCTGGAATTTGAGGGGGCGGCGTCCCGAACGCCACAGCGTCGGCCACGGCCCGGCTAGAAAGACGGACGCCACCGTTGTAGCCTGGCCGTGAGTCGGGAGAGAGAAAACGGAGAGGAGCGTCTTTCGAAGGGTGAGGCAGAGCAACCTAGCCATCCTGACGTGCTAGCTCGGGGCTACACCACCACGCGACACAAGCGCAGACACCGAAATAATTCGGCATGTGAGCTTAGTGATTCCCATTTATACCGATTTAAACTAGTTAGTTTAGTAAATTTGGAATTGCGAGAAAGCTGGGGGAACTTTTATAATCGCTATTTGTGAGAACGAGTTGCTGCTTTCGCTTTTTGTAATACCTCTTAAAACAGAACCGAATTGCTATTCAGCAATTTAGAAAACACAGTCCCATTCTGGGCAAGCAGTGCGCAAGAGGTAGCGTTTCTCTAGCGGCCATATGTCTGTATGTGGTTCGTACATTTTGTTTTTCCGCCCTACAAACCAATCCGTAACATATCTTTGCCGTACGACCACTTAATTAAGTCGTGTGCGGGTTACCCAGGAGGTGCTGTCGAACAAGGTAATCAAGCCGTGCGAAGTAAGCGCGCAATAGACGCGAAGCTGCGCCAAAACAGGCCCAAAGCAACGTCGCTAAAGCAGGCGACAAAGCCGTACCGCTGACGCGCCCGCCTGCGAGCACGCATCTCTGCGCGGGGAATGCGTCGTAAATTCTCCGAGCCAACTACAGTGTACTCCGCGAGTGAAACCGTCCGCCACCACCGCCACCCCCCTTCTCCCCCTCTCCCTCCCCCCATCGCCGCTGCCTCCGCCTGTTTGCGAGTTTATTGTCCCGCACACCGCGAAAAAAACGAACGGTTGGCTGGTAGAGGTAGAATGCTTTGCTTAGAACAGAAGAATGTGAGATAGAAATAAGTACAGAACTATCTACTATGTGTCAATGAAGAAACTAGTCTTGAACAAACAATGAACATACACAATGGAGGACTCGATGATTGCAAATAATGGGTTTATTTAAGACGATTACCGATTACATGTTAAGGCACTTGCTCAGCTTCCGACAAGCACCTTCCCCTCGGCCACCTCGTCCTCCCTTCCCGTAGTGTCACGTGATCTCTGCCAACCCGCTTGAAGCGCCAATCTCTCGTGACGCTTCCCCCAATAGCCAATAGAGGTCGCCAGTCTCTCAGCTAACACGTGGCACCCATACATTTCCCAGAGTCGACGGGCGCCTAAATGTGTAATAAAAACCGGTCAAAACCCGACGTGCCCAGCTAGTGTGGCATGGCATTCCGTGTGGGACATTGCCCCTCACGTGTGGAAACACTTACGTAGGCACGACTGGCCGCTGCCCACGTGGTCGTCTGCGGGAGCATCCAATTTCACGCGAAACTAGCAGTAACATCTCAAAGCCCTCCATGCAAACGCGGTTCCTGATCAAATTAATCAAGAACCACGAGTTTCAACAGCGTACAAAGGACACAGCGTGCGAAAACCGCATGAAGAGTCCCGTAATACGCAAAATAAGAGGTGGCTACATGAGAACGGCTCAAAAAATATTTACGAAATAAGGAGATCTTGACGCTTGACAAAATGTTGATGCTTGACAGGTCAGCCGCGGATTTGAATGCCTGGCCTTCTACTCACCCTTTCTTCTTGACACGTGCAGGGTTTTTATATTTTAGCTTTTAGATATCCTCTATAGCTCCTTTTCTTGGTGTATCGTGTGACCTGCGAAATGATCTTTCATTTCTACTCCACGCTGTGTGTTTACACTTTCTTCTCCGTCATTAGCTTGTTTGAATTTATTTGTCTAAAAATTTATATGTGTGCGCGTCTTCCACTTTATTTAATTTCATTCAATTACTTTGACCGGAAGGGCTTGGACGCTTACCCAGGCGAGCAAGATGGAAGTCACAGGAGCTTCGAAAGAAAAGAATCGGATCTCAGATCGTGATGCCTCCTAATCGGTGATGTATCTCTAAGAGAACAGTATCTGACTCTCAGTAGACAGCCAAGCATGCAATTTCCGATGGATGGGCGTGTCGTAATTCTGCAAACACACAAAGGTGGCGAGGCGTCATTACCTGTTTCAACCCGCTCGCTCTGAAAAGTGGCCTTGAGTCTATGGCTCCAGATGGAAGTCCTTTAAGTAAAGCCAGACTGTCCGACTGAACCTCCCTAGCAGTGGATACGCGCAGCGCTAACGCTACTGCACGTCTGCTGAAAATAGAAAGCAATTCAGAGCAACTCTCTATCCAGGCGTACGAGCCTCACTCGGGAGAGGGCGCAGCGGGGAGTGATCAAAGATGTTCCAGTTTATCTGTCTTACTCTGAAATCATCGTAGCTCTGCGTCAGAAGGAACCAGTGAAATCGTTGCGTCATCTGGCCAAGTTGTCCTAGAGTATGCGGATGGTATTTGCCATTGAAACAGCGCCTGAGCACAGTTTTTTACTAGGCTACATACGTTACCGTGTACATCCTTTTGCTCCGACTGTTGAAGTAAGAAGAATATAAAGACGGGAAGCAACCAGAAGATCTTAGTTGAGCTTTCACAAAGAAAGCCGTGGAGGGGCATACACTTTAAAAGTGGACGCAGTATTAGTGAGCAAAAAAGCCAACCAGAACGCGAGAAGGGTAGTCGGTCGTGTACGGTGCACTTGTACGAGTAAACGTATTGGCACTTTGGCGTTGGTTGCTCGGTTGGTTTTGTTGTAACGTCGATGTACGAGCAGGGCCAGACAACTGTAGTATGAAAAAAAAGCAATGCAAAAGTAATTGTTAAAACAACACATCAAAAGCAAATAGAAACAAAATGAAACGTAAACTAAAGCCTAAAATTAGAAAATGAAGCATAATGCACTAGAAAAAGATGCAAAAAAAAAATATTTTAAATACAAAACAGAAGCAAGAAAAGCGAAATATCAAAGCGACAAGAGAGTGCTAATTAGAAGGTAATAAACAGCATTGTGTAAGACGCAGAAATGCCTACCCTTTACTCAAAGTTGTTTTAAAACCCTTCTTTGGACACTCTCTTTTCGCTTTCAATGTTTGACCTTTTTGTTGCTTTCTTTTGCAGTAGGAAAATTCAGAAACACACCACTGCGCCTTATCTGGTGACGTCACAGCATCGTATTTTATTACAGATTTTATAGGGACTCTCAGCCAAGAAGGAGGAGGTTCATTGAATGTGTATTGAAATTAAGGCGATAAGGGATGGGAGAAATAGAGAGAATGAGCGGCGGGTGGCCAACCCTAGTACGGTAGGCCGCGTGTCTTTGCAGCCCTCCTGGGCCCAGAAATGAGAAAATACGGACCGGGCGCTGGCACCAGCTCTCACACTGCTCCAGGAAGGAGGGAAAAGGAGCTGGCTGGTTGGCGGCACAGAACAACACGAGGTGGGACGTAGTGTAAGGGTTATTTATTTATTTATTATTTATTTATTTATTTATTTATTTATTTATTTATTTATTTATTTATTTATTTATTTATTTATAGGTTGCTGCTAGCTTGGTACCAGGCTTTGAGCAGGTTTAGGCGATGCAAAAGGCGAAGAAAAAAACGGGAAAAACACACAAGCATACAGTACCGTCTGCGAGCACAAAGGCTTTTGAACAAAAAAAACTGTACAAAGCTACAATTTTCGGTACAAGTAGCGAAGTAAAGTGGAAGTCTGTGCTGTGGTTATCATGTCAGGGAAAAATCCCAGTGAAACACGCTACACAGAGGGAGAGGCGAGACAAGGAGAGAAGAAGTAGGATAAAGACCACACAAGACGACACCCATCAATGCTGAATTCAAACGGCACGAAGAAATGATGATACATCTGGGCATGTATAACATCAAAGACAACGATTTTATTTATGGCAGTAGGGCAAAAATGAATTTTTAAAAATATGTTTTTACATGACAATTCAGCGACTTGCATTGGGCGATTGGAATTAATTGGGCGGCGAATGGCTGGATGGATGTATGCTTCCTTGTCGATATGAAGTCCATCGTTATACAGTATTGGGGCAGTCATAGGCAGTCGTAGGGATGCAAACCCGCACGTACTACCATCACCCTTAAAGTCTATGAATTTAACCCTTTCGGCCCTGGTGGTGTCAATTGACGCCATTACACAAATGTTCCTCTAGCCCATAGATATAACGAAACTAAAACTGCTAGTTTCCGGGGGAATTTATCATGAATGATGCCTATTGCGATGGACATTACTTCTTGTAGTGCTTTAGCCAAGCTGGACGCTGCAAAGAAAGAACAAAAAGCTCCAGTGGAGACCAAATTTTGAAATTGATGCCAAAAAACTGGAGGTCCTAGTTTCATTTCGAAGCTAAAATATGTTCACTACAAAGCTCATTTTCTGTGTGTAGGCTCAGGTGGTCATAACGTTTAGGAAAACATGCAAAAAAGACGTTCCCGCTCAATACACGAGTTTTAATTGCTAGATGTTCTAAATAATTGCCTCAAAAATAAATCAGCTGATATTTGCACCAGCGCTATTTCTTGTCTCTGCGCCCTTGGGGACCGAAAACATAATAAAACACAGAAAAAAACATTCTCCTTCTTGAAATAAGAAATCAGGGCTGAAGGTGTTAAGGTTGACGGTAGTAGGTGCTCGTCTGAAGTCGGCGCCGAGTGCAAGAAATAAATTTTATTGCAATAGCAGAAAACTTAACTTTCTTAGCTGATGGCGCCCGTATTCCAAGTCACCAGTCTTTTTGCCCGAGTCCTGGTAGCCCCGGCCATTAAAAGGCACAGAAGTAACATCCACAGATGGAGTTCAGTGGAGTACCAAAATTTGAGCAGTGAAACTCCGTGCAGAACTAAGAGAACGGGAATGATACGCAGAAGAAACAGTAGCGTGAAAAAGCCATATTGAGACATACGCCAACAACCTCAACGCGCTCTGCAGACTTACAGACCACACCTGAACTTGATTTCCTTCGATTTGGTGATGAAAACATGCGAGTACATTTCTGGTACCAGCTGTGATGTTTCGCGTGTGGCATGGATCTCGAGTGTATCACCCTTGCCTCGCGCGCAGAAGCCCCGTCACAAATCTCCGTGACGTTTGCCCCGTGTCGAAAATTCCCCGTGCGCAACAGCCCAGTGCCGCACTCGCCGCGTGCCAAAGCCCCGATTCCCTTTGCCCCGAACCATTCTATCGTGGCGATACGAGGAAACTTCATTTTTGTGGTGCCTAAATGCCCTAGAAATAGTAATACAATGTTCTATGACCATCTCAAGAAAGAGGGAGAGGAAGCAAACCCAACTTAGAAGGGAAGAGGGAGGAAGGGAGCTGTCTTCCAAATCGCTGTAATCTTGCGGTTATCAAAACGCGACGCCTCGCCCCCACCCCTCTTCTACTAGCACTGGCCTAGCATGCCTTCCACCATTACCATCGCTAATTTGCATGAATGGTCTAAGTAGGATGGATTGAAGCCCACTGCTGCGGAAGTGATAACCGTGCAGCGAACGTCGTTATTCCGCGTCCGTGTCGAAGCTCAGTCATACTCCGAGGCCTCGGGGGATGCCATCTCTGCCTGCCACAGCTGATCGAGTAAGCGCAACATTCTGCCCCCAATGAACTACGTTGACATGTAAGTTATTCAAGCCCAAAAAGGGCTAGAGGCACTCTTCATAATGGCTGCAAGTATGTCATGCGAACATGTTTGACAACACTATTAATTAAATTGATAGTTGCAAGACATGAGCTCAGAGAGGACGAAAATATTCACCACCAGACGAGCCAGCAACTTCGGTCAAAGTTGTCGTTTCTTTAGTTCTCTTCTCCCCCTCTGTACGCCTCCTTTCACATGCCACACAAAACAATTACAAGGGAAAAAAAAGAAACAAACGCAGAATACCGTGGTCTTCGATCATGAGTACGGCGGTTTAAAGCGGGTCTTCGGGCGCGCGCGCGGCAATCAGCACAGTGTCAATGTATCAAGGATTTATCGGCATGACACTTTCGAAAACGTGGCAAAAGGGCGGGTCTTTCGGCGCGGGCAAATGAGACGGGCCTTTTGAAGTCGTGGGCCTTCGTGCACCACCCGGGTTATTTACCTCATTCTCCGGCAGGCAGCCGTCATCACGTTCCAACAGCCCGGTGGATGTACGGGTCGCTAAGTCAGCACTGAATAGGTTCCGGAGCAGTGTGCATCCCGGCGAAGCCTCGTGCAGGCGCGTCAGTATATGAACGTGAATCTATGCGTCAGTCCACTAAAAATCTTTATTTTGGCGTTTCCAGCTGAGACCTGTCAATCTCCCTTCGTGCTCAGAGAGCTCTAAATACCAGAAACGACTCAAATAACGCAAAACTCCGTCCTCTCTGTATCACAGAATTGTTCCCCCTTCCCCCTATATACGTAAGTCATAATCAACAAGAGATGCGAAGAAGACACATTATAGGCCATTCGGCCACTGGCAGCCTTGTTTTTTCTTGAATAGGGTTGCCATTAGGTGTGCTTGGGAATAGGTTTTCCCCTGCACGTATCCTAGGGCTATTTTAGTCCTGTACAGGTATGTAAAGGTTTTCGAACTTTGGCTTATAAATCTAGCCTTATTCGCAAGTGCTGTATGTGATGACTCGTTTATTCCTTTCTGTATTCCTTGTCTTTATTCTCAGGCTCGGTTCTTCTTGGTATTTGCTCGTCGCTTCTTCCCTTGTTTACCTGCCCCAGCTACGACCCCATTCATTCTTTTTATTGCGCCGTTTTGTGCTCCATCCACCGCTGTGTTGGATACACATTTCAATATCATCTGTACACCGTAAGGACCACTTACTTTGTTTGCAAGTACTTTTCGTCCATTGGGCAAGCTCTTAGCTATGGGGTTTCCTCACAGGCAGTGGGTCAATGTTTGTTACCTGCTCAGACTTCTGTCGTTCTGCGTCTTCGCGAAGAAATTCTTGGTCTCATGGTCCATCGTCCTCGGAGTGACGGTGGGCTAACACGCTCGTCCATCTATTTGTAATAGCGATTCTCAGAAACGCATTGTGTCGAGATTCATTTCTAGTAGGCCGGCACACCTTTCCTTGCTGGAGCTTGATACGCGGTCGATATGAGGCGCTGTGCGGTGTTATCGCTTTTGCGAGGCAGGACTGCGAGTCTGCAGAGCGTGTTGAGGTTGTTGGCGTATGTCTCAATACGGCTTGTTTAGGCTGCTGTTTCTTCTGCGCATCATTCTCGTTCTCTTAGATCAGCAAGGAGTTCCAGTGCTCAAATTTTGATTCTCCGCTGAACGCCACGTGTGGGCGTGTCTTTTGTGCCTTTTTGGTTGGGGCTATATTGCGATCGGCTATATTGGTCTATATTGGTGCTATATTGACGTCGGTGCTAGCCATGTATTGCCCCTTTGATAAGATAAAGCGAAGGTGGGTGCATTCTTTATTCATTTATCGCTCGTTTGTATGGCTGCTGTTCTTATTGTTTCTTTTTATTTTGATAAATTTATCCACGGTCGGTAATACATTTGCGGATACGGTTGCTCGCTATTACGGTTAGACAGAAAGAAGATGGACTGAACTAATGCCGGAGAACGTTTATTATCAGAGTAAACAAGGCATCTGTAACACGCAACCACAAAAAAATGATTGCGGCTTAGCTCAGCTAATCTTGGATATGCAAAGCAAATCTTGGCTTAGCCTGGTTGAGTCTTGGTTTCGCTTGGTTAACCTTTGATGTAGCTGTATTGCCGACCACGGCTCAAAGCCGTTTGGTCCCGTGCAACGCTCACAGGAGGAGGCTCGGCCTCGCTTTCGATTTCGGCGAACGCGGCGTTCCTCTTTTACGTAGAACGTGGCGCAAGATGAGTCACATAGCCCGAGATGACCCAGCGGCGCATGCGTGAGAGGCTGCGGGTTTCGTCGTCTGCCGATCACCTGAGCGGCCGCTCCCGACTCGGCCGCATCCGCTACGTGAGCAGAACGTCTTAATACACGGCCTTGTTTGTAGCGTAGATAGAGGGCCCGGCGAATCACGCGATGCTCTTCGAGGGGTGTTTCGCCGGCGGTGTGTCTCCGGTCAAAAGGTTAACTTTCGCATCCTCCACGACACCGCTGGATGAAAGCAGTATAGCTTTGTTTTAAAGAAAAACTTCAACACGAATGTGGTTGGGTGCATTGTGCGCCTCAGGTGACACACGAGAGGCCATAGCCTCGACATCTAGGAAAAAGTCTTTGCTTCCAATGTGTGTGCGACAACCATTTTACTTACAAAACAAGTGGATAGTACCATCCGCAACCATCATTCATATGGTTGGATAACGCAGTGAATCTGCTTCGATTTATTTTGATTGCACACATTCACGCAACGAAACACGATCGACTGGGGTGCATTCAAAAGGAGTGCACGAAACTGCTGCGTCTGGCAGGCGGTGGTGTACACCTGATCGGAGACGTAAGCGGTTGTGTGCCGACCGACGCTGAAGTCTCTCGCTCCTTCCCCTAGTGGCGGCTGCTTCTGCGCCTTTCCCTCTCTCCCTAACCAGTTTTCTGCACGCCGACATATTAGGGAGTTTTAGCTGACCGTTTTCGACGGCCCGCTTCGGTATCGGCGGCCGTCTGAGCGCAACCGAAGCCAATTGCTTTGACGGCCAAGTGCGCCACGCGTGCGCAATGGCGCTCCCGCCGCTTGCTATCGGAGCGGAGCTGACCATGAAAAACCCGCCCGCATCTTCGCACGGGGGGAACTCGAGTAAATACGGTCGCAGAGTGGTGGGGGTATCGCGTGAATGTTGCGTAATTGGGTATGGTTTGGGAATGCTTAATTGTTATTTCGTCTTTATTATTCTTATTTATTGAATGAAGGAGAAGCGAAGGCAAGGGAGTGTAAAGTTAAAGTCTGTCTTTATTGCTTGGTGCCGTCAAGCAAAGCGTCAAGTCAAGCGAAAGCCAAGCAAAGACGCCCTTGACTGAATTCCGAACGCGCGCTCCGCCGCTTGTATACACAACGCCCCGCGTTCGAGGGAGAGGAGTAGGGAGAGACGCGCATGCGCACCTTCCGTACACAAGCGCGCGAACTTTCCACGCTCCCACCACGCCGTTATCACGTGTACACCTGCCGCCGTACATATTAGGGAGTTTTAGCTGACCGTTTTGACGGCACCGCGCACGGGTAGCTACGACGCATGCGCGCACAGACGCGCTCCCCCCGCACCGCCGCACCTGCTTTGAGAGCGAGGAGAGTACGGGAAAGACGCGCACCTGCGCCTCGACGCGACGTGCATGCGCATGAGCGTGTGACGGCGCCGACAACATCGACGAGTGACATCGCGAGCCTAAGAAATGCTCCGCATTTAAAAATGGACGCCATCCCGCCCGGCAAAACTGGATGTCCAGCGCAGGTGTTGTAAACCACTATACTATGGTCCCTAGAAATATTTGGTAGTCTGCCGTCCGCGCGCTTTCTCTATGGGAATGCGTGTCCGCGCCGCTGACGCACGAACAGCGCTGCGCAGAGGGCGCTGCGAGCAATCGGAGCGCCTGAGCGGCCGGAGCGAGAGCGGCCGCAGGCCGGCCTGTGCCGCGCGCTACCTGCCGCGAAGCGCGAGGTGTCGGCCACGGTTAGAGAGGTGAAATCGAATGGTACGAGGTACAACAGCTCAAAATTGAAGGTACGATAGTACTATAAGACCTTTTAGTTTCACGCCCCGAGTTTTTCACGAATTGGGCTACGGAGCCTCTTTTCGGCCGCTGAATTTCGCGAGTGAGACCGAAGGATGAAACCGCAGCAACCAGCGTAGCCGTTGCGCTACCACCGCTTGAACCATTATTAAAGTGAAGCTTTCTATGTTTCACTGATGGCCTATGTCGCCTCGAAAAGCACTGCATGAAAGCCAACTGTCTCTGACGACAGTGATGTTTGTGAGTAAAGTGAGAGGGGAAAAAAAACGCTTCCCGTGGTCATGAATCGAAGCTGGCTCCATCGCGTTATGAAGCCGACGTCTATCTCATTGCGCAATTCCAACACGGTCAAAGCAGCTTGGATTTGGAGAGGAGGGCATGGACGTGCACAGGTAATTAGTCAGAAAAATAATCCACTCCTCCACTCCGCAACGATGATTGAACACGCAGCTTTCTTCGCGTGAAATCAAACGGCAAAGGGTCGATGTCAAATCCGGCGCGATCATAAGTCGAAAATGCGTGCGACTCAAAGTCAAAGCTCAATGAGTCAAAGTCAAAACTCAGACGAGAAGGAATCGCTCACAAGAAAGCTTCGCGTTCAACCATCTTCGTCGTCAGACAGAGGGGTATATGATTTTTTTACGCAATGTTCAGACAGCGAAATCCCGTTCAAAAAGAGCTCCCTGCGGCACCAGAAGCTGCGTTTGTTCAACATCGAAACTACCGGGTCATTCCCGAACGTCATTGACGGTGACAAGCACGCAGCCGGCTGGTAGGCTGACAAGGAGAAAAGCGAAAGCTTGAGTAAAATGTTGTGCCAGCAAAAACTTGTTCCTATATACTTTGGGCAGAGTGCGGGGGAGGGGGGATAAAGCAAGGTATATATGGTCATGACAGTATAAATATACCTCAATATTTTTGCTCCTTGGTTTCAAACAGCCGCGATTATAATGATTGGCCATAACACAAATATTCTCCAGTTTTGCTTTCCCCGCGTGCGTCTCGCATGTTCACTCCGAGTGTGTGGGAGATCAAAAAGAACCTGTGCAATGAGGAATGCAAGCGAAGTTACTGATTTGCAGCCGGGTGTTATTAAAAATCTGTTTCACGTACCCAATGCTGGCGAATGTTTCAAATCGTGGTATTCACGAAAATTACAGGCACGCAAAAGAGGTTAGATTGTACCCAAATTTCTGAAAATGTCGAGGTAAGCGGAGTTTTGGGTTAAGCGAAATGCCAAAAATGTATGGCCAGATCACTGAAATAAGAGCTAGTGCTGGTAAGAAACGCTCCAATGCACGGGGACGCTTCCGGAATACAGGCAAAATAATTTGCAGAAAAAAAAAAAACAATTTTTTTAGGTATTGCGGAAAAATAACTGCGTGATGCTCGCCAGTTACCGCCTTCGCATCTGGTCCCAAAAAGTGTTCTCGAGCTTCTCAATGCCGCATCAACTGTTGGTCGCCAACGCTATATTCTGTCTTGCTGTGAAGCAGGCAAAGCATATGTTTTTCTTGTTCCTGCCGTTTTTGGCATTTCTTGAGACACGTCGTCGTCCACATGATCAGAAGCGCCTTACCCAGCTATATCAACGATGTAGGCGTCGGACAGCACTCCGCTAACGGGACATCGGCCGCGCACAGTGCGTACCCCGCGCAAATTTGCCGTTCGCGACGGTGTTCGGCGCGTAATGGGAGCTAAGCTTTAAGCGAAAGCTTATCAGCTGCCTGCAGCTGATGTTGCATTGTGTCCTCTTTGTCAACATTTCCAGATATCCGCGATCCCCGAAAAGGCGTTTCGAGACAAAGGGTGGAAAATGTCGCCTATGGCAGGTATATGCACGGCAAAAAAAGCTTTCGACTTAACCGATATTTCGAGATATCCGAGTTCGAGTAATGGAGAAATCACTGTATCTGATGACTGAAGGTGATAAAACTTCGTATGCATGTGCACACGTCTTGTTTTTTTATTCGGCATTTACATTTAACAGATTCCCAGTTGACTGGACGTAACTGAGGGGGCCGCGAAGACGTGCGCTTAAGGGCCTCCAGATCAACGATGCGAAAGGTCAGAAGGCACTGGTTCGAGCTGCTTTATTTACATACGCTTACAGGGGACAACATCTCGGGAAACTTGCAAAGAAAGACGGTTCCAAAGAGCCATACAAAAAAGTGGAGCCCCGACACACCACACACACATTTTCACGCGCTGACTAATCCATCAGTTAACAACGGGTGGGGGGGGGCGTATTCACAAGGAACGGTTGTTTGCTTGGTAATGTAGCTGAATTCCCGCATTATGTTTCCAAGCTGGAAAACGATGCCGTGCCGGCAGTGTTCCCGAAGCCCCCGAGTATGTGTCGAACCGATTCCGCGGTTTTCACAAGGCTCGATCCTTCATAATACGCGAAAACGTACTCCTGTCACTTCACGCTTCGGTTAAAACTCTTCGTACTGGTAGGAACCAACCTATTTGGCTAATCTGTTTTGTCGACAGAAACGGATAGGGTTCGAAAAGGGGCAGTTAAAATGGGCTGAACCCGCCCAGAAATAGGGCAGAACTACGAAGGCAGCAGCGGCACGGCAGAGCGCCGTCTGCCGCCGCTGCCCATCGCGCCGGCCGGCCACCGCGATCCGATTGACTGCAGCGCCGCCGCTGCATGCATCACGGAGGAGCCCCCTTCGCGGCCGGCGGACGGCAGACTAGCAACTATTTCTAGGCACTATAACTATATACATGCTGATGCGGGAGAGTATGAAATGTTCCTCGTTGTCTCGGAGGACCTTTCGCTTGCACTCGGCTTCTTTGGAGGCAAATTCTGGGTCCTGATGCATGCGCTCGGCCTCTTGGGCGAGAACTCTGCGTCCTGCCAAGCCTGACGCATTCGCTAGCCCTCGAGGGACGTCAACCCCTCCCCTTTCCAGAGCAGCTGCAAACCTAATCTTTACCAGAACACATGGGGGAGGGGGGGGGGGGGGGGGGGGCTGGAGGGAGACAGAGGGGGTTCCCATTGTTCACTGGCGCCTTATCATCCATCATGTGGCTTCGATCCTTGTTTTGTGGTTTTTTTTATTTGGACGAATAGTGAGCTCTATGCTACGCGCCTGCTTAGCCTGACGTATGCGCTCGGCGTTGTTGGCGAGAACTGTTGGTCCCGCCTGGGGTCTTGTTTACGACACGAAAATTTCCGACCAACGAGAGGCTAACAGCTTCGCTGTAAAACGGTCAGCTAAAACTCGGTAATCTGTTCACGATCACGTATTGAGTATGCTGGCGGTATCCTTCCCGGGAACGCATGGATGTGAATGAGCAAAATGTGAGCGCATGTTTCCGGGAAAAAGTGAACTGTTTGTGTGAATTGTAAAAAGTGGAAAATCCTGACGCTGAAATCTTGCCAGCACTTCAAAAAGTGACATCATTTGACGTTTTTAGTAGTTTCCGCCAATCAAGACATGGTAATCTCGTTTTATTACATCGTTGACTTTTCAAAAACTAGAAAAAGAAAATAAAGACAAAAAAAGTAGGGGATGCGCACGGTAAACAGCTTTGGTAAAGAGCGTAATTAGGCCACTGTTTAAGTTGCGTAAACAGTGACCTAAACAGGGGCAGTGGTTCGATTCCCGGTCAGCGGTTTTTTTTCTTTCTTCGCCGCTCCTAGCTCGCCTCCTTGGGAGAGAGAGAGAAAGAGAAAGAATACTTGATTTCCATTGAAAAGGGAAGGAGAAACGGGGGTGGAGGGAGGCTAAGAGCCACCTCGTTCCTGGGGTAACAGAACGAAAAAACCGCTCGTCCACTAAGGACGAACGGTGGGGGAGTAACCGTTCGTCCCTTTCATTTACTCTCGCAGGGGACTATTGGTTACGGCAACGCAGTTAGTCCCCCAAAGAAGCAATGCCGCTCCCCCGTTGCTCTCTTTTGGCTAAGAGTGTACGCGACCAGGCTTGATTCGTATTGGATGGCGACTGGCGTGACTCCCGCCGGGCTAACAAACTTCGATTTGTTGAAGCCATAATTCTGCATGTACTAGGCTGCAGAAGTAATCTTGAAAGCCTCGAATTGTGTCGCACGCGGCCAGTTTGTTTAGACACCACTTTTTTAGGCACCAGAAGACGCTGACTTAAAAGCAATATCGTCATCAGGTTTGTCATAAACCATTCGCGACTTCTTCAGTCCTATACAAATTAAAGAAGGTCCACTTTTGCGAAGTCCGGATTTTTCAGACTGCTCTTTTATTCAGACTATTTTTCGTTCCACTCCAGTTCCGGAAAATTAGTGGGCCACAGTACTTCGTCCGAATTTCAGTAGGTGAAAAATGTTTTTTACCCCAGGATTTTTTTTAAATACAAAAGTGCTTCCTAGATCCTCTCTACGCATCGTTTTTGTAAATGAGGGTGGTTAAGCATTTTTTAATGGTCGGCCTAGCTGCGGAGAGAAGCCTATAACCACATTTAATTAAACCTCTGTATCGTATGACCTGCGGTGACCTTGAAACGAAATGTCGATGCGACACCAGCGTACACATCCGCACTTCCCACATACCCTCTCAAGGGTGTTGGCTAATAACGATGGCAGCTAATATGAGAGAGAAGGTTCTGGGTAAGTAACGATGACAGCTAATATCAGAGAGTCTATCATTTGCAATTTGGGTGCGAGTTCCACATACCTATCCATGACTCTCCCATACCCATTCGAAGTTATCGCCTCGTGACGATAAAAACATACGGCAGAAGCTCAAGGCCGATTCACCTATTCCTATTGGAAGTGACATCAACATTCTTGTACACAGATAGGCTTTCAAAACTCAACAAAAAAAGGCACTTTCGCATTCTTATATCATAAGAGAAAGGTTACGTGCCCCTGCAAATTTGCTTCTTTTCGCAGCGCGACGCTTAGCCTGTTTCTATTTCATGCGCGGATTAATTCTTGCTGGGTGACGGCTGCTGGTTAGCGATCAACATTTCTAGGCGTAGTCCTCACGCAAAACTTTAAATCTCGCACCACCTCCGACCTGGCCAGATTGCCCATTCTGTGGAATGTTCAAGTTCGAAGTATGAAACACTAGATGATTATAATCAATTCTCCTGTAAACCTATCTGCCGAGCCGCGGCCAATGCCTCTAAGCAGGAATGTGAAGGCCAATGAATGTGACGAAGATGAAGATAGCGCCGCGTATTCCGCTGAGCCCCGACGAGACGGCGCCGCTGTGCGTTTTCGGGTGAGTCGCGGGTGCCGGCGCACCCACTGCACACGGAATTCGAACATGGCGCGCAAGAAATCCAAATCGGACCACTCGTCACGGATCTCTCGTGGCAAACCTAGCGATCAGAGCGAGATCAGTCAGACTGGCGCTGGCAAAAAGGGGAGGAGAGGCAGCAAGAAAGGTGGCAAGGACGAACATGACACCACGGAAGGTACAACCATGCAGTCCCAGATGTCGACGCCGAGCAAAGGGCGGAAAAAGAGCAAGAGTTTGACAGATCTTACCGATGATACTTCGAAAGTGGAAAAGAAGGAAAATCGGAGAAAAAGTCAGAGCGCGACGGACCTCACCCAACACAAGGCAGAGAAGAGCACGACAGCTAAGAAATCGAAGCGCGAACCCAAATCGGAATCCAAGGCGGGAGGAAAGAAGGAGGACACGAAAAAAAAACGGAAGAGCATCGGGTCTAACTGTAGCTGCCACGACTGCGCGTGCCAGTGCTGCGAAGACGTGCGAGCGGGACTGAAGCAGCGCGAGCCCAGCCAGACGCACGTCGAGACAGTCCTGCGGATCGACAATTACGACTCGGGCCCCGGCGCCGCGGGCACCGCCTCTGAACCGATGCTCCGCCAAGGAGGTGATGCCAGCGAGGCCAACATCACCGTTGGCACCCACCGGTCCTCGTCGCACGGCGCAGCGGGCAGCGACAGTGACGTGGTCGTCAATATACGTGTCGTCTTCCGTGATTCGCACGGCTCGGAGCGATCCCTCACTTCCGTGGTGCGCTCCGGGGCACTGGGAAGTAGAAACGGCCCCCGGGATACTCTCGCACGCCGAAGAAGTTCTGGGAAGGAGAATTTCCTACGCCGCATGAGTGCTTCCCAGGAGAGAGTGGAACCTCCTCCTAGAAGGTCTTCCAGGCCATCACTGCCGGAGCCCCCTCTGCTGGAAGCCTTGCAAGAGGAGATCGCCAGAATGATGGAAATGGGGGAAGGAGACGACATCCCGTCTCAGGATAATCTCGCTCGCCGAAGAAATTCTTCCAAGGAACGTCTCAAACGCCGGAAAAGCTCTTCAGCGGCACCTCCTCCTAGAAGGGCTTCCAGGGCGTCATCGATCCGGGAGATGCTGGAGGAGTCCCAGGTGCTAGAAGCCCTGCAATACGAGCTCCCTAACATACCAGAAATGATCGAAGTAGTAGACCGCCCGGCGTTGGAGCAAATGCAAATCAGCCTCTCTACGCAAGGCGCTGCCGCGGACGGAGGCGTGACAGTGCAAGTTTCTGTGAATGCCTTGAACGGGATGTCCAAAGATAATCTCGCTCGCCGAAGAAGTTCTCGCAAGGAAAGTCTCAGACGCCGGAAAAGCTCTTCTGTGGCACGTTTTCCTAGAAGGACTTCCAGGACATCACTGCCGGAGCCCCCTCTGCTGGAAGCCTTGCAGAAGGAGATCGCTAATATAACGGAAATGGGGGAAGAAGAAGACATCTCGCTGCTGGAGCAAATCAAACGCAGCTACTCTAGGCAAGGCTCTGCCGCAGGAACTGGTTCTGCTGAGTGCCAGGCCATAGCTGAACTGGAAGCTTTAAGCGTGCATGTAGTGAAGAAAGTTAAGCAGCTCAAGGAGATCCACTTGGACAACAAGGCAATGCGCGCCGCCGCTGAGCGTGAAATTTAGAAGTGCCCAGTGCAGAGTCCTTTGAAGTGGTGCTCGCAGATCGGTTGTGCCGTCAAGAAGGCGTGCACGTCGCGTCGCTGGAAGATAGAATGGTACCCAAAGCCTACAATACACGTAGCTTTGGACGGCCATCCAATGGAATTTCGCTCCGAGATAGCTATTTGAAAATCTGTTCACCGCCAAAGAGAATAGGTTTGCTCGCATTGATACCAATACCTCAAACAAATCAATAGATTGTATATTTGCATGTTAATCATGTTACTTCTCTATATTGCAACTGATAATTTTTATACTTTCGCTCGCAACCACGTACACATTCTTGTAAACAAGTGGATGAAATGAACGATATAGTAATCTTGTGCTAAAGTATATAATACTACGTTTCTCTGTGTTCGCGAACTGATTTAAGCGATGGTACTATTGATATATCTAGAGAAAAAAAGTCAAATCTCTTCAAGCTATTTTTTACGTGGGTCATAATAAACGCAACCTGTCATGGTTTACATCTTGCCTTGCCGCTGCAATTCTCTACTGGGCCACCGATAACTGTGCGTTTCCATCAAGACATGTAAAACAGAGCTAACGTTACGCCTTTCGTCCTCCTATCGTATTTTAGTTTATGTATTATCGGCTTAAAATGAAACGCCAACGCGAAAATATGAATCAACACAAAAGTAGCGGGATTTCCTTCCATACAAGTAAAAATGACACGTGGCTTGGTTACAATAACAAAGTCCGGAAATATGGCTTTCCGAATAGGTACTGACTACAGTGACGGGTCCCCGTCACTTTAAAATCTGCACTACAGTGACGGGGCCCCCTAAAGTTCCGTGCAGAGGAAACGCAACTCGCGTTGAGAAGCAGTCCTCTCTTGATTTTTACCCAACCGGCCAAACCGTTACCGCTCACTGACTAGCCAGAATCACTGATAATTATTAATCATTATTAATAATTACAGATGGTCGGACTAACTCTAGCTCAATCCGAACGGATCTCCAAGCCGCAACCCGACGCCCGCTTCACAATATTTCAGCGAGCGCAGTCGGTCTTGATTTTTACCTAACCGGCCAAACCGCTTCCGCTCACTGGCTAGCCAGAGTCACTGTTAATTATTAATCACTGGTAATAATTACAGGAGATCGGGCGTAACCTGGCGATGGCTACGTCGACCTTGGCTCCAGTGAGCGGGAGCGGTTCGGTCGCTTGAGTAAAAAACCAAGACCGACTGCTCTCACCGCGTGAATTGTTTTGCTGTTACAAAACGCTAACCACGCGGCCACACGCACGCACGCACACACACACACACACACACACACACACACAAATAAAAAAACACGATGCGAGAATCGAACCACGGACTACAACGTCCGTAGTCAGCGGCTGAACCACTACACCAAATCCCAGAACGATTAACGGGGGCTAATCGGCTGGTTTTGATTTTGTTAAATTGAGGGGGCCCCGTCACTGTAGTGCAGATTTTAAAGTGACGGGGCCCCGTCACTGTAGTGCAGATTTTAAAGCGACGGGCCCCGTCACTGTAGTCAGTACCTTCCGAATACACCAATAGCGTGCCAGTATTACACCTCAAAGAACAGTATTTTTCAATTTTACGTGTTTTGATTCATAGTGTCATGTACGCGTTTCATTTGACGCCGATAGTACGTTCACTCACCGCAGCGCCATAGTAGTCGCTATATGTTTCCTGCGAGTCAGATACATACAGCTTCCCAAACGGGCACCGCGCAAAAATTTACGAGAGAAGGTCTAGGAAGTGTATACAGTCGCAGTTTACATTACAGCTCAAAACTTCCTCATAGTCTTTTTTTCGGGACTTAGATGTCCAAACACGTTTGTAATTCATAACACAATCTTGTAGGCCGTTGAGAGCGTGATACAGGGATTCTTATCCATACATGTTCCGCCTATTGTTCCACGTGAGGCAAATCGACCACCACTTTACCAATATTGGTATGGCGTTCGAGTTAACCCAAAAATGGTACATCTACGCTCGTTAAAAGGCTAAATTTAGCCCTACACGGGCACGCAGCCACTGTTGTTTTGTTGCGCTTCACGGTTTTAACATCCTGTGCAATAGCAATGCAAAAATAATTCAAGATGCATTGGTGGATCTTTAGGAATGCGTGACCATCCCGTTTTTCTTTATCGCGAACTGTGTATCAACACGATACGCGCACCTTTCCACTGCTTTAGGTGTCCGGAACGCGGTCTTTCTAGCGTGTCCCTCTTACACCATTGCGACCGCACTCAGGCACCCTGACCGTCTCTGGGCCTCCTCGATTATTCGTCCCGGATCGTCCGCGGACGGCCCGAGACGTGATCCGGTGCTCGACTTTCCCATGTATTCCTACGGGGCTTCCGGTTGGAACGCAGTCCTCGAAATGTCCGCGGACCATCCAGGAATAATAAATCGAGGACGCACTTGTGGTCACGTTTGTTCTTTTTAGCAGGGGCGTTGGTTACCTTTCACTCCTTTCGCCCATTACCAGTATCGACCCTTCGTCCCCGTAGTTGCCATTGCTTCCTTTTTTTGCCGATCTTCCCTCGCTGCAGACTCAGTTCCAAAGCGCGTACAAGTCTTTGCGGGAGTCACGGAACCTCTTGAAACGCCGCGTGACCATACCGGTGGGTCGGCCGAGGCAAGCTCCTACGGCTGGCGTCCCCTTGCCAACGCCGCCGTCTCAACTCTCTAAGGCGGCTCTCTCCATTCGCTCTATCCGCTCTCTCGTTATCGGTCATTTTGTTGACTTGCGCCACCTGTTGTTAACGCAATAAAACGTCACTTCTGGTTACGATATGTCTTTGAAAGACACTTCCGGTTGTCCAAGTTTGTACAAAGGCCCCGTGTTATGGTCAGTTTCGTCTAACTTCGATATCGGTTACGGAACTTACCTGATTATTTTCAACTCGAATCAAAATGATTTCAGGCATACCTGCACCATCTATTATGGACGTTCACTAGGACCAAGGACATTCGACGAAAACATCTCATGGTGACAGGCCTAAATTTGCGGCAAGACACCCTTGCCTGCCGTGCCTTGCCAGACTATATCCGGGATGATAAACTAGCTTCCCGGATATTGCTCGAACTAGCTTCACCTGAACTAAGCCTAGAGACTATGAAACAAACAAAAACGCAACATCAAAATTATTGCCGCCTAGTGAAATGCGGTGGCCATTACAGAACATTGATCGCTGTATAACAGTAGCGCCACCTGTCTTACCATCAAAGACACGCTTCGCTTAGGGCCAAGTGTTTTATTGAAAGTCAGCCGCCTGACATTCAGGGAAGGCGTTTAAAGGGCCATGAAAGCAAACTACAAGCTTGGTTCATTTAAAAAATCTACTTTGTCCAGACAAGAACTGTATCAATTTGATCGTAAACTTGAGATAAATATTCAGGATAGTAAAGAAAACATATGAAGCTGTAGCGACTCCCCAGCCACTTTCGGGTGATTTCTTTATGACGTCATGGAATCTTGTTTGTGGGATCGGCGGCCGCCAAGCTAAGCCACCGCCAAGAACGTGCTGGTGTTACGAACAAAAAACTGTGGTTGATTCTCTGTCATAGGAATCCGTAAAACACGAAAGTGACATGTGCAGCGAAATCTGCAGCTGAGCATGATTTGCGGGTCGACGGCTGTCTTGTGGGTGTGCTTGGCGAGTAACGTACTGCTTGCGGGTCACTTCGGCAAAGGTGTACTGGCGTCATTTCCGTGAGGGATATGACGTCAGTGAAATCTTGGTGTATCCCGGCGTTAAACACTTCGTGTTAAAATATAAAACCCGAAAACGCACAACCCTAAGTATAACGTACTCTTTAGTACTAAAGGTTCCTTCCCCACAAGAAGACCCTATGTGCAGGGGTGCACCCTCTAGAGGCCGCTTGCTTCGTTGTACTGGCTTCATTTCCGTGACGGATATCACGTCATGAAATCTTTGTATCCCCGAATAAAACACATTCGCGTTAAAATAACTAGAGGTCCCTATTTTCATCATGGGACCTCTGGTTCATTTAGTTTGTAACACTTGATTGCTAACGTGCTGTTAGTGCTGTTAACACGCTGACAAGAATGTTTGAGTTTACGGTCATTGTACGTCTTTTCTGCCCATATTACGTCCCTGTAGTGGGAAATTCGGTTTTCCAGTATTTCTTTGTTTTTTCGGTAGAAAAAAAAACGGATTTGGGTGGCTGAGAATAAAGCCGAGTGAGTTACCAAAGGCTAGCTTTTTTTGTAATTTGACTAAGCCGCAGTTTGAGGTCAAGGCCACTTGAAAGGTTGTCCAGTCTGTGTTATTACAGGAAACACTATAGGCCTAAACTAGTTTTGGGAGAGTTTAGTTTTGATTAAAGCAGCTAGCCCCACGCTGTTCTAAAGTGGCACCGAAAGTTGGGCATAGTGGGTACTTATTGGATAGTTAAAGACCTTACAAGGAATGAAATACACAAAGGAAGAAACGCACCCCTTTGGTGTTTATGGGCGAAGCTCCTCTTGCTCGGGCCCTGTCCCGTCCCTCGTTGCTACTGTATACGGCACGGCACGGCACAATAATGATGATTGTGGCAGGATCTCCCTAGGGATTGACCAACCAAAGGTTGGCCGAGGAGGACAAAACGTTCAACGCGTTCGTTGCTACCCAACAAGGATAAGAGGAAGAAGAAGAGGTTGTCGTTCGTCGCCTGCGAGCTTCAAGACACGTACCGGGGGTACACGACACAAGACGCTCTGCAGAAGGCGACGGCCAAGGTGGCTCAAATGTCACACACCGAATTCGCCACTTACCCATGGAGATTCTCATCGTCCAAAACAACCCCTACATAACCACCACGAACATCGACGTCGTCGACGAGCTTGTCAACGGAGCGGTGGAAAGCTTGACGTGTCGAGTCTTTATATGATGTTTTGGCGAATGTTTCACCGTTTTACCGATAAGCATTTTTGCTTCGCCCCTCTCATCACCATTCACTTCGTGGAGATTGCGGATTTTTTTTCTTCGTGTACGTTGTTCCTTGTGCGCTTTTAAGCTAGCCACGCCATTCACCTTGGTCCCAGTTTCCTAGCTCGCCACTTTCCCATAGATGGAAGTGGTTCTCATACGACCATCCGCGTTCCTCGTGGCGGCGCCTCTGAAAGACCTCCAGTGGCACTTCTGCAAAGCAGCTGCGGGTCGCCTCTGTCTAGGAAGCGTGTGGACGCCCCATGGTCGTTGCTGCATGATTGCGGTTCAAGGCTAGGATTTCTATTTGTATACGTTCGAGACTGTTATTCACATGGTGCAGGGATAGCGGTCGGAAATAACGTGTGATTTCAGCGATTTTCGAGAGCGCCAGCACTTTCGTGCAGACTGCCGTATGGCGTTCTGGGCCACCAACGTTGCAAATCATGCGTGTTATGTCAGCCTGGTTGCATTTCTTCAAACTGGAACTTCTCAAGCGAAACTTGTATTATCTGACTGGGGCTGCCGTCTGCTTAGTTGTTAGCGTCGTTAGCCAAAGCTCCCTCTTTACCCCCTCTATTCTCTCCTCACCCGCAGCTGGCGGCAGGATCACGTGATACTCCCTGCCAATAATAGGCGCTCCCTCTCTCCGGAGAAAGGAAAGGTAGGTTAGCTTGCTCAGCGCACACCATTTCTTGATAGTTTGGCCTAACCAGCTGCGCCATGGGTAGGCCCCGCTTGGGCCGTTACGTCGAAATCAGGCAGCCCTGAAAGAACGCCAACGGCAACGGGCCCGTGAACTTGCGCGTACTCGGCGAGGTCATCCTGAGTTTTGGAAATTGGAAGGCCAGGCGAAGCGATAATAGGCAGCCGCTGAAGGGGTTCGGAAAGCAGGAATTGGTATTTGGTTTGAGAATGAAATCACAAGGGATTGGTTTACGGTTTCACCGAGTTTGGCAAGCTTCGGGTGCATTCTTGTGCTCGGTAGAGAGAAAAATGAACGTTTTTTGTCAGAGCATTTATGGTGTCCTTGTGGGAGTGGCTCACTCTTCACAGGAATCCATGAGCTAGCTGTGCTTAGCTCCGGCTGCCCTCTCGGTAAGCAGTAGCTGGTCCGAGAGGCAGGGGCTGGACAGCAGTGTCTCCCACTGCTCTTGAGGATTCGGGATGCGGGTAAGGGTTGGTGGGTGCTTGTTTTTTCTGCACTCTAGAGAAGGGTTAATTTTTTTTTCAGTAAGTAAATTAACCAGATCATGGTAGGGCAGTGCACTTGGATGATGCACTTGCATAATCTACATTCACACGCTTTGTGTGCGAGCTGATACACAAGAATCATCTGATCCGTGCTTATTCCTTTCGAATTTCTGGCACCTAATAAAAACTAATAATGAGTGAAATTGACCAAAATGTGTCGATCTAGCTTTCCTTCCGTCAGTGCAACGCATGCAGAGGATAAGCCACGCAAGAATGGAAATGACACTCTTGGGTAACGAGGCACATACGTTTTATTGATCCATCACTTCTCATTACAACTTTATTTCTTTCACTGAAACACAAATAGTACTTTGATAAATGTACCCAATGCATTGATTGATTGATTGATTGATTGATTGATTGATTGATTGATTGATTGATTGATTGATTGATTGATTGATTGATTGATTGATTGAGCGATTGTGAGGTTTAACGCGCCGACGCTGCACAGGTGACGTGGTGCGCCGTAGTGGAGGGCTCCGGATTAATTTTGACCCCCTGGGAATCTTTAAGACGCGCCGAAATCTCAAACACGCGGGCGTTTTCCCTTTTAGCCTCCACCCGAAAAGCCTCCACACAAAAGCGGTTGCCGCGGCAGGGAATCGAATATAATGCATGGAAAACGGTTCCATTGTCAGTTCAGTACTGTCAGTCATGCTGGCAGCATGACTATTCTTATATATAAGCTGTATACAATAAGGCACAAGCACTTCCCGCAACACGTGGAACACTCATTACAATTATTTTCTTCTACTGGGGCCAAGTGTTATTCCTCCTTTAAACACCGACCATGCCGAGAGGAGCATTGCCTACGGCAAGAAGACGCGGCAGCGTAGGCGTCCCAGATACTTTTGTGGCCATCCGCCGATCATATAGTGGACTCGCTTTGTGTAACTTTATATGCAGTGAAGTTCAGCAATTTGCGCGGACTAGGTATATCACATTCTTCATACAAAAGAGGCTATACTTTCATGCGGCTAGGGTACTCTCACCGACGTCCGTAAAGGTTTTATCACAAGGAAATGGATTGCCTCGTCCAGCACGAATGCGTCAGGATTCGAATATGAAGGCACAATGTCGTTTTATTTGCCTTCTCCTCTCTCGCAGGCATTAAGCTGTGATGCCCTTAACACTCAAAACATCAAGATAACTGCGCCAGTTGCATTATATTGTATTTCCTTGTACGCACTGTAACACTTCGACTTCCCCCTGGCGTACGTGCTTTGAGCCGCCTAAACACTTCTTTCGCGAATGAATGCAGGCTCGCAGTCTA
This sequence comes from Haemaphysalis longicornis, assembly GCA_013339765.2. NCBI lineage: Eukaryota > Metazoa > Arthropoda > Arachnida > Ixodida > Ixodidae > Haemaphysalis > Haemaphysalis longicornis. Next base: position 75,747,911 of record CM023456.1, on the reverse strand, counting down.
CATTTTTATGTCAGTCAGGTCCATCGACTTTTTCCAGACGTATCCCGCTTGCTTCATGTGGTCCGAGACAGCTATGGAATTCAAGTGCTGTAAGTAAAAAAAATACAACAATGAGTAAACGACTGCATTAAAAAGGCGGGAACATTAAATTCTTTCCTTTATTCAGCAGCGAATAGAAATCTGATCCTGTAATTCAATACAATGTAATACTGCCAGATAATTATTCCCGCAAGAACACAAAACCAGTCGGGAAAGTGACGAATAAAGTTCCGAAGAGCAGCCCTATTCCGGAGCAATGGGGATCCCCACTGCAAAAAACCATTCTGGCACAACAGAACATAAACAAGTGTATTTTGGCAGGACAAACTATCTAATCTATTCTTATTGTAGGCTGGTGGCACGGATCGTTCATGTCAGCATCGTTTAGAGTACTGCAAATCTCTCACATATTTCATGAAAAACATAGGTACATAGTTATAAAATTACAACTTTCTGTAAAAGAGAAATTACGCCGGATCGGTTTTCACGAAAATGAATGGCGAAAATGAATAGCTACTCATGTTACAGACGACATTGGGAAGAGGCGTAATAAATAAGAAAGAAACAAAATAATCAAACGAATTCCCCGCGCTGTTCCGGATGGCGCCGTACAAAAAAAAAATGAACAAAAGCCACTCTGTGTCACTGTGACCTCCCGCGGGGCCAAGTAACTACATTCACCTGGTGTGAACTTCACAGATTCAGTTAACACTGCTCGGTCCGCATTTCATTCGGCAAAACAAAAGAAAACAAAAGAAAAGGAAAACGGGGGTCATGCCAAGCCCCAAGCCCCACATGACCCCCGCATGACCCGTGTAGGTGCACGGGTGATGCGGGGACTCGCTCAGCCGCCGACAATGGTTGAGTTTTGAGAACGGTTCGGCGATTTGCGTACCTACGGTTGTTGGCCTTATTGACTACACCCTATTTCCGCATGCATCTTTATTGGGTTCCAGCAAAATACTTCGACATAAGTAGGAGCTTTGGGAAAATAAACTGATACATGTCGTATCACGCGGACATGTTTATCACACAAGATGAACGATCACCTAAGGCAGCTGCCTACGTCATTGATTAATTATTTGGTTCGCATCAACTCACAATCCTGCAAGCTCACTCCTCTAACTTTTTCCTTCCCATGAAGATGTGTCACCGGGACGGAACGTTCAAAACGCGACCAAAAAATAATAGGTTAGACATATACCTATTGCATCTTCTAAAAAAACCTTCGGCGGAGCGGAAAACGCCGATAGTTAACCAGTTAATTTCAAAAAGTTAAGGTGCCCGCAAAAGTGATCGCACAACATTCACCCCGATATGTTTCTGTGTGCTATGTTAAAAAATACTTTCGACTTTCGAAGACACGTCTTTGGCGTCGGATGTAGACACACCTGGCATTTCGGGCATTTCAATACATTCGAGAACAATAACTTCTTTCGCGAGCTCCGTGAAAAATGTCCTTGAAAAGTTAGCATTGAAGGCGAAATGCTGCATTTTGTTCAGTAGCACATTAATTACGTCGCAAGACTATGCTCCAGAAAATGTAGCATCATGCAGCTCAACTTGGTATGCTGAATTTTTGTGATTCACCGCATAGAAGTTGAGGGGATAACAGCCCCAATCTATCATTAGGTCATTACTTCATATAAATGCTTTTTCTATGCAACATACATCCTTAATAAAGGGTTTCTAATGAATTAATAAATCTAACAATATATACCCATATTGCGTATCATACACAACAATCTCTCTATGGCAACCGATATCCTTGAAACTATTCCGAACGTAGCCGATTTAGTCCTACTCCTGTTCACAAATTTCGAATGGCTGAAACTTTGAACCATGCCATTTACTAAAACTCCACAGAAGCTGTCCTTGACGGTCTCCTCTGCGACACTCACCGTCTCTCTCTTGGCCCTCGTGCTGAAGACGTAGAAGAGCTCGCCGACGGCTATGAGACCGGCGATGATGAAGCCGACGTAGACGATGACAAACGCACCGGCCAGGTCGGCGCCGGTCAGCTGGCGAATACGCACTCGCCCTTCCTGGGAGTGCGCCTCGTCGTCGTCCTCATCGTCGCTGTCACCGTCGCCGTCGAGGTCGTCATGTGTGTTCCCGCAGTACTGGTTGTGCTTCCACCACCGCTCTTGCAGCCATTGAAGTCTCCCGTCCTCCTGAAGCTTCAGGATGCCCTCGGACAGCATGCTGCGATAGGTTGAACCTGAAGGAAACAGAACAAGCTATTACGTTTCTTGGGAGGATCGCAGAAAACTGCCTTTTCTGGGGTCCTCACAACCAAGCCGCCTTTAGGGTGGTTAGGTATTAACTCGCGCGTAAAGTATGTTTCAATAAGCCCTAAGCAATACTTATGCTGTTAGCATAGTATAGGAGTGGTCGTAGTTCGCGCAGGACCGGGCTCATTGGAGATCTTTGGTAAAGGCCTTTGCCCTGGAGTGGGCGTAGATGGGGTTATGATGAACACTTATGCTGTATACAATATTACCCGGGAGGTCTATTGCATTTTACGAATACACGTTTGGTGGTATTACAGCGGGCATGTCAGATAAGAATCATTCGCGGTAGTAGTTGTGCGGGAGAAATCTGTAACAACCGTAACGAATGGGAGACCCTTGCGTCGTGTATGGTACCACACACTACAAGAAACCCAAAGAGAAAGAGGAAGAAAGGAGAGAGAGAGAGAGAGAGAGAGAGAGAGAGAGAGAGAGAGAGAGAGAGAGAGAGAATCTCTAATAGACACTGAAGAGGTTAGTCCCACAAACGGTGGGGCTTGCTACTTCAGATGGGGTGGGTGAACCTCATAGTGAGGCAGAAAAAACCCCAAAGGTGGGGGGGAAGAATACACAGCAACAATGCATAATGGGGAGAAGAAAATAAGACCAGTTCGGAACATAGAAAAATTTACAGCACTAGGAGAAAAAAATCTGAGGATCCAAGGTTAAAGAACCTCGATTAATACCGAGTCAGACAAGAAAGTTAAGGAGCCTTTGTCCCTCGCGCCGCGTCAGCGTGATTGTGCCACGGACCAAGAAAGTGATGCAGCTCTAAAGAATTTCCGCGTAGCAGCCGCACAAGAGTTCTTTTCGCTGTTTCGCGATGAGTTGTATGCTGCGGGCAGTAATACAAGACGTGCCGTATGTCTTCCCTCACAGAGCGCACATAGCACAATGGCGAGTCCGCCCAGCCTATTTTAAAAAGAAAGCTACCAGTGAAGGCAACATTCCGGCGCAGTCGGTGAAGAACACCCTCTGTTGGCTTTTGTAGGCCTCGCGGAAACTATAAATTGCACTGAGAGTCAATCGCGTGCAGAGGCAAGGGTATTCTAAGAGGGTCCTGCCAAGCTGGCAACTGCAGTTTCCGTGCCAGTGCGTTCACGGCCGTTCATCCCGAAATACGGGATTCCAATAGACACAAGCAGACTGTGTGCCTCCTTCGCTGCTGCGTCAGAGACGACGTTCCCCTGGAGGCCGGAATGACCTGGCAGCCATTGAAGCGAGATGCAGTGCCAGTCTCGTAGTCGTTAGGCGTGTACATCACGCATAAGTTGGCTGCCGTAGTGGGATGGCTTCATCATGCTTGCAAGGCAGGCCGTGTGTCGGAAGATCACCCAATGGCCTAGCGGGACTACTGGTGATGTGAACGAGTGCTGCCCTAATAGCAGTCAACTCGGTGAAGGTGACGACGTCTTGTGACTGAGTTTCTCTTTTCTAGTTAGTCCCACCGACGGAATCCGACACTGCTATAGCTGACAAGTAAGTCCTCACGGACCCGTCTGTATACACGTGAACGTGGCCAAGATAACGTGAGCTGATATGCTCTGGCGAGAAGTATCGCAAGGCTGGCTCAGGCAGAGATGATTTCTTGCCTATACCTGGTATGTTGAGGCATACATTCCATGCTGCAACTTTCCATGGAGGAAAGGCAGGCTTGCTTGGGAGTTCGAAGTTGGCCGGTAGGACGCTCCGTACATGAGGGGAGGACACCTGTGCTAGAGGATGGTCAGCACAAAGGGTTACGTGACGGAGGCTGGTGCGAAGGAACTCTTGAGCTTGGAGTGTCTGGGCTGACATGCGCCTTGCTTCGCAGAGAGTTCCATTCGTGGATGTGCACCTTGGAAGGCCCAGGCAGATGCGCAGAACTTGAGTTTGTGCACACTCTAGCACTCTGAAGTTTGTCTTAGACAAACCAATCAGCGCTGGAAGGCTGTACCGCAGAAGGCCAAGGAATAGTGCCTTATAAAGTCGTAGTAGTGATGGCACTGAGCAGCCCCATGTTTTTCCTGTCAGCATCCGGAAAATGGGCAGAAACGCCTTCAATCAAAGGGTTTTGCAGATTCACAGCCTGCTACACAAGATTCGGGCTGAAGCAATACCAAGGATGACTTAGGGTAAAAACATCGAACAGACATTGCTACGCAATAATACAGAACTCAGAAATGCATCAGTGAATTCCATAGGGGAATCATTTATCGAACTATGTTTATGCGATACATCGCCCTCTGGAGCACAATAGGAAACTCTTCTGCCTGCCTGCCCATTGATTGGCCCAAAAAGGAGACAAATCTCAAGAAAGCACCTATGCTTGTGAACGCAACCCTTGTGAAGCGAATGGCTCCAAAGGTATCGTTACCCGCCGCGGTGGCTCATTGGCTAAGGCGTTGCGCTGCTGAGCACGAGGTCGCGGGTTCGATTCCGGCCGCGGTGGCCGCTTTTCTGATGGTGGCGAAAAGCAAAAACGCCCGTGTGTACGAGATTTCGGCGCACGTTAAAGATCCCCAGGTGCTCAAAATTAATCCGGAGCCCTCCACTACGGCGCACCTCATCCCCTGCGTTGCCTCGGCGCGTTAAAACCCTACAATCAATCAATCAACCAAAGGTATCGTTAGCAACCAGTGGTTACGAACATTGGGTATGGTTCAAAACGTAGCCTTAGTCAGTCATCATTCCGCGCGAATCGTTATGAATTACGCAGGGCACGTTAGTTTTTCTTACGGGGCTCATTTGATGTCGTGACGTGCTACGCGAAACTCACTCTTTTGTATCCGTAGGTCCCTCAGCTCGCCTTTCTCAAACTCCGTTTTAACATGCAGCATGTTTTGTGTAGGCATCAGTGCCACACCTGGTAGCTATGCGCGAAAAGCCGAATTTACGAAACCCAAGTGACACTACTCTTAAACACGAAGCGCTTTTAAGCTGGATTTACTTCTACACACGAATGCGGTGCTGCGAATACAAAAAACTTGACCATCATTACCCAAACAAATTTGAGAGAAGCGCGAAAGCTTTCTCACACCGAAACTGCGTCAAAACTGCGTCAAAACGTTCGCTAAAGTGCATTCAACCTTCGCTGAAAGGACGTGCAATCTATCGTCAAAGCTTCAAAGTTCCAAATCTCTAACAAAGAACGGACCCCTGCGGTAATTTTTCGCGCACTGAGTAAAAGCTCCTACGAACAATCTAAATGTATACCGATACATGGTTATCGCGATAGAGGTGTACCGTTGTACGTCTTTTTCCTGATTGATGCGTGTATTGCCTTTTCTAGAAGCGTTCCTTTTTTGGCGATTTTCCTGTAACCGTTTGACGTAATGGAACCCGGTTTCGCGCGCGCGCCGTAGTGTCCAGATATCTTATCAGAAATTTCCGTCTACCAACCGGTCAATGGGAAATGCATTATTTTTGACATGGCGCCATCGTTCGCACTAATAAAGCTTTCGCAATGATAATTCCAGGTTTAATATAAGCAGTCATATCAGACTATAGAAGTGCGAAGGCCTCCTGAATCCCTATGAAGCCATTTTAAATAGCTTTAAAATGCTTACGCATTTTAATATGCACTATTTTTGCGCCACCGCAACCTGATTCCAGCTTCAGCATTATTTGTGGTTGACAGGCACGCACACAGAATCTACAACCTTGAGGTGACCGGAAGTTTAGGCACGAAAAAAATGGGTTTTAGGCGCCTATTTCAGGCACTCAGAATTGTAATTTAGGCATATGGAGGCTTGAATAATATTTACTCAAGTAACACATTTCAATGCAATTTTTCGGCTTTTAGTAAACACAGGAGACAAACGTCTGTGATTTGGAAAATATACTTTTCGTTTCCGCCATGAAACACAGTCAAGTGTTGCCATTACAGAACACCTAAGGAGATCTGGATTGGTGCAACACCGTGAGAAACGCTGTGGAAGCAGTGAAAAAGAAGCACCATCTCAGTTTTTCGGGCTTGAAGGTGGGCCTTCTGTTAGAATATATCTGCTTGTAGGCACAAAACTTAAATCCGTTCTACTCAATGTGAAAGCTGTCGCAGAGCAGTGATTCGCCATAATGGGCTGTAGCGCCGTTATCCGCTCAATGCTACCACCCAACGCATTGCGAATTTCCCGCCTTCGCAGTACTGGCGCACCCCTTGCCTGAAACTGCGCCAACGGAAGTTCTGTTCTTATTGTGCTTGTTTTTCTTCGCACACGTTCCGGGGTTGCACTGCCACTTTTTTTTCGCTTATTATCGTAAAAACGAACCCAACGAGCGTTCCTAACTAAATGAACGTGGGCGCTGCCGGTTAATTACGTATATTTTGCCTCAAAAGTACCTGCAGTTTTCTTTGCGCTAAACAACGCAGAGATGTATGGCAAGCACCAGCGATTCACTAGTTTCGAACACTTGTGACTACAGAAACCACTTGGCTTTCAAACCTGCAGGTTACGCCGCAACTACAGCCGCTACGACGGAAAGCCGCGTACTCTTCTTGGGTCCAGCGAGCGAGCTACAACGACAAGGCGAGCCCCTAAAGTGCTGTGCACTTAAAAGAACATTCCACATCCACTTATGTTAACGGAGCGTACTTGTCATTCGGCACTTAGGATGGGTTAATTCCGTCTGGTATCGCGGTATATTCGTCGCAAAGAACCTCGGACAGTGCTTTCAGAAAGGAAATCCAGGATTTCGGTCCAAGACAGCCTGAGCAACCGGCCCCCTGTGGGCGGTGGTGAACTTTTCCTGGGCGTCCAAAATCACCTCAATGTTTTGGGTCAGTGCGGTGCCAGAACATTCAAGTTTCTGTATCGTTACTGCCAAAGCGTAAAAGGAACACGCAAATATTCCAAGTCAAATTGAAGTGTACCGTCTGCAGAACCTTCTGAGCCCTTCTCACAGCGACGCCCTCGCCTTCAGCAAAGCTGCGAATAACAGCCATAACACCGGTGAAGTGCCACGTTGTAATACTCCAGTGCCTTCAGCCGAGTTGCCCAGCGGGTAACAAGAGGCTCTGATGAAAGAGGCACTTTTGGCAACTGCTCCTTCAAGGCACGATAGCTAGAAGGAACCCAGAGCAACATCACCTTTGCTGCATTTAGTTCGTTGACCGAACGAAATGCGTTTCGGAGCCCTTCACACGCTCGATGATTCCCGTGGGTAAGACAAGTGACGTGCACTAATTCTGCATTAAAAAAACTTAGGAAATGCGCCAGCCCCATGCAGATAAGCTGCTGCATCTCGGGAAAGGAGCAGTGCTCGGTCGTTGTGGGCTCCGGAGGGGTACAGAAGCTTCCAGGGCGTGTTCACAAGGTTGGTCTCGCGGCTAGTTCTTTTCTAGACCTTTCGAGCCAACGAGGGAAGGTTCGTTTTCTTCTCTGCGTCCAGCTTTTCAACTACACAGTGACCGATTATTCATCCGGTAGCATCTGTGGTCTCGTCCATTGAAACACATATGCAGGGTTCATCCAATTCTCTTCTGAATTTCTTCTGTCGTTTTAGAGTTCAGTGGTCGCGGTGCTTCTTGCGAAGAGTAGACTCTAATGTTACATTTTGTTTAAACGTTACATTTTGTTTGTTTGTTTTAAAAAATATTACAGTCTTGTTTTCGATCTTCGCCTAAGCTTTGGCAGCAGCACTAATGCTCTTCATAGGTCTGCGCTGAATTCTCTTTTGCCTTCCTTGGGCAAGACTTTCAGACAGCTACGATTGCCTCGATGTTGCTAGCTGGTTGCGGAGAGCGATCGATTGATGCAATATGCAATGTTTTTTTTTTTTGCTGCTGCTGCAAATGAAACTTTTTTTACACGTTACCTGCGCGAAGAAAGGAGCAAATCGCACTAAGTCATTGCGTCAGAGACGTGAAGCGTTTATGGTGTACTTTCGCTTTTACGTGTGCAGGGTGTGAACCGTAACAACGGCTCAGGAAACGGCCAAGTTGGCCATCCGCGCGATCGCAGGCGTGCGTTTTAAAGATCAAGATGCCTATACAAGACTCCAACCCACACAATGATTGAAATGTTCAATGAGGACGCTAGTTTCCCGAGTTTGGTTGTAAAAATTGCCAAACAATAAATAGTAGCTCCCCGCCAAACATTCTCTATATGCCCATCTCTTGCACAGGTTCCGAGGTCATGCAGAATAAATATAGCGTAAGCACGGTTGAAGGCTTTATGTTCACGCATGACTAAGAGTTCGCGTCAAGTGACAAATATCGTTAATTAAGACCAAGTGGAAAGTATCGTTAACCTTCAAATGTATGCTCACGGATATTCCTTATTATGGTTGGGGGAATACTAGTTCTCCGTCGACGGAGTAGCCCCAGTGAGCTACTGATCTATCGCCAGATTAGGACACTTTTCGGCGCCTCTTTTTTCGGAATTAGTGGGCAGCCTTCATAAGATTCCGGAGAGAGCAGAAACGTCAACTAAACTGACGCGCCGGCTGTTGTCATAGAGTCCCTCATATTCTTTCCGCTAGCTAGCTTCGCAATGCCTCCCTGGGATACACTGTGGCGTCAGTCACGCAAAATCCACGCTTCACGATTCTCGACAGCGGACGAATGAGATCGTTTAGGGGTGTGGGGTAATCACCAGAAATTTGCAATCGTTTTGCATTGTTTGAAAAGTCTTCTGGGTGTAAAATTAGTGTCAGCGAGTGCTCAGATTTATCTGTATTTTTTTCACCATAAAGGTACTAATGGCGACGAAAAAAACAATTTTGCGCGGCTTGCCGAGAGAGTAGCCGGGCTCTCTTGCGGCGAGGTTCTCGCCTTGCGAAGTAGGGCTTCCTAGCGTGACTAAATAAAGGCTTTTAGAGTATCGGTACTCTTTTCTCTCATTCTTATGTTCCGCCAGTATTTTAATTGGCCGGTTGGCCCGACGTGATATTTGTTTATATATGAGCGCAGCCGTTTTGTTTCTCTCTCTCTCTCTCTCTCTCTCTCTCTCTCTCTCTCTCTCTCTCTCTCTCTCTCTCTCTCTCTCTCTCTCTCTCTCTCTCTCTCTCTCTCTCTGCTGCGCGGACGCTAGAGCGGCCGGTCACAATCTGCCCGTCACAACCGGCGGTGGTTTTGTTGGGAGAGAAGACCGCACTGCAAGCCAGAAACAAAATGGCCCCCGGACGCTTGCGGGTGCCCGAAGTGCGGGTACTCTTCAGCGTAGCTTAGTCAGTGACGCTTGGGCTTCCATTAGGCAGCTCCCTCACGGGACGGCGCATATGCGCGCACCCGCTGGAGACGGTAGCAGTAGACGTGCCGACAGACGCTAAGCGATCCTTTTATGCCGCTAGTATTCCTTAAAAACTGTTTTTTTTTTGCAAGCGCTTTCCTGATATGTTGCTAACAAGCCAGCGGGAACCCATTTCCAACCCAGCGCACGTCGCCGTTTTCATTCTCAGCTCACGCGTCAGAGCACAGCAGGCTGATACGGTGAAGTGTTATTGTAGGAGTCCACTTTGAGGCATGGTCTTTTTGAAGTCCATTCCGGGAATGCTGAATCTAATATGTAGGGGCGAAAGGGTTCAGGGCGGAAAATCAGATTACAGTGCTTTTGGAGCCTAGGAGGCAACAGAAAGATTTAATGCACTGAGTGTCTGCCGGAAACTAGAATTACCATTTTCAACCGTGCGTGTTAGTATATGGCTGTAGGTGTGCAGCCGATGTCGCAGATGTATTCGTACAGTCTCCTGGAGTCGAATCACGTCCAAAGGAAGACAGCCAGCTTCAGCGATCGTACCTGAGCACGACGACCCTTCCAGGAGGCAGAGACAGATGCGGAGGCAGTTGTTGCTGACCGCATCTATCGGCTTTCTGCTTGTGAGCAGAAGCTTCTGGCCAGACGTTCTCCTATGCCCTCGAGCGTGCGACATCATCGATGACCGCCGAGCTTCACGCCATCAAGGAAGCTATACGCTACATTTTACGCCAACAGCCAAAGCAATGGACTGTTTTCACAGACTCGAAGGCGGCTCTCCAAAACCTGCGACGCAGCGACTGCTTCACCCTACATGAACATGCCTCTCGCAACATCACATACCTGCACCACATTTACAACGCGCTGGACGCCGTATAACGTTTCAGTGGCTTCCCGGTCACTTTGGTGTTGTAGCAAATCAGAAGGCGGATGAAGCTGCTCGCAGGGGCCTGGAAATGCGCAATGTGAGGAAGGTTTTCTTCACTAACTTGATGCCACGACTATGGCGAAGGAGCTCGTTTTAATGAAACGGAACCGTCTCTGCTCCCTTCGAGAGCGCCACCATGCCTTCCTACGCTAAATAGACCCTGAGTTCAGGATGTGGTTGCCAGAGGTACTTCCGCGCCGGTTAGAGGCGTTATACCACTGACTTCGTCTCAACGCAGCGCTCACGAAGTCATACCTTTTTCGACTTGGTGTCAGCACGAACCCTTACTGCGACAACTGCGGGCCGCTAGAAGCCGTGGAACATTTCCTGTCGGAATGTTCCGCGTATATACACGTAAGGTGCAGTCTTGTGGAGAAACTAGAGCGCCTCAGCCCAGGACCAATGACCTTAAAAGTACTTCTTCGTCCATGGCCATCTTTACTAGATCAACGCAAAGTACTGGCGGCGTTGTTCGACGATCTCGACAAGATCGGCGTCATTGCAGTAGTTTAGAGTTTAGAAGAGACTTTTTAATCACACTACTCACAAACTTAGCGTCACTTTTCGTTTTATTTCTTTTTATCTCTTTTATTTCTTCTCGTTCCTCCGCTTTCTTCTATCCTGTAATCTATCGGACCTGTTCTTTCCCCCCTTCCCCCGCCGAGTAGCATGTCGGTGTCAAAATTCCGGCAAACATCTCAACTTTCTCTTCTAATGAGCCCCCCCCCCCCCTCCCCCCCTCAGGCCTCCAGCCCAGCGTGCTGTATTTGCGAGTCCCCTGGTGGGGGATAATGCGGTGACTCTATTCGCAACATGCATTTCTGCAGGTTAAATTTCACAGCACCATTTCTTAAAACACGTGTTCGACTAGGTGTGACAATTAAAAAAAGATTTTAAGGCCGCTGTTACGCTGAACAAGTGGGTGAACTATAGGTAGGACACGTCGGCTGTATTTTTTTTCACTTCGATACGCGCCACTCTGTAACATAGCCTGTGGCAGCAACCATAAAATTATAAATTTGAGATAGCCCTTAGAGGTAGCTCGCTTCCAAAGAGGCGAGAGCGACGGTTCCGTTCCAAGAATACTCCGTAGAAGCGCGACTGGCCGCCAGCTTCCTCTCTCTCTCTCTAGGTGGTTCGGGTGGAAAGGAAAGGAGTGCACTGGGGATATTATTGAGCCCAACTGGGGGCTTACCTGCATACAACCCAGTGCGGTGGGGTGGGGGAGCAGGGGGGATGTAAAGATTTGAAGAGAACGCGTCGTATTATAAATCAGCTCGCTGCCAGTTCAGGGTGGCAAAACAAGATATGATAATGACCGCCACAAACGGCTATACTGGTGGACAACAAAAGGAAATACAGCAGCCAAAGCCGCATGCCAAAGCGAGAAAACGTGACCACTGAGACAGATGAGTCCTATAGGCACTGTAGGCGAATTAGCTACAGGTGAGTTTACAGGCGCTGAAATTTATGATATGCACGAACCCCAAAATAGGCACGTATAGGAGCAATTAATCATTGCTTAAAATTTGTATTCCTGTAGTTTATGCTTATACATTAAATAGGCTTGATACGGACTCAAATAAAAAAAATACACCATCTTCCTGTAGGGGAACCCTGAGTAGTATGCGAAGCAGCCATGCGGTCGACTGAAGTTCACATTAGTTTTCAGTTCGTCGTTTCAGATGACGTTCAGCTTCGCGTGCCTTCATTGTATAAGTAGCTTACACATACTCAGATAAGAATATACATACTCATTACGCGTTTAAAAACATTGCTTTTCTGCTGGCCTAAGTAAGACTGGCGATAAATAGCCACCGGGAATAGACTTTCAATAAGAGTGCTCGTCATAGTTTTCCTGGACATGCTGAACAGATATTCCAAAGAAAAATGTGCGGAAAGAAAGTTAACAGACTCCACTACCTCCTTAAGAAATCCCCATGGAGCCTTCGTATTAACTACGCCCGTACATATAAGCAAAAAAGGCAAATGGAAACTTATGCGCTGCTGAAGTACAGTTAGTAAAACCGGGTGATCAACCAATTTGTAGAAGTTAAAACGAGACACATGTTCGTGCACAAACAATGCATAAGCCCAATACCCCCTGCCTTTAAATGAAGAAACAAGTTGTTCCTGCGCATAGGTTCCCATTGAGAACCCCACACAAATGTTGCAAAAACTGTATGTAGGGCCTGAACTTTAGCTCGCGCACAGTGAAGAACTTGAAGCACATAAAGGAGCTTTGTGGCAAGGAAGACATTACACACTCTTGCACGTGCAAACACAGAGAGGTCTCTCCCATTCCATGCCTGCGATGCGCGCTTAACTTGCGTGAGCGCTGATGACCAATGAGGGCCTGCGTTCCGTATTTGATGTAACGGCACGCCGAGGTACTGAAGTGGGGCGCTATCCCAAATAATACCTGCGAATCTGAATGGTTTCGATCCCCATTGTCCGATCCAAAATCCCTTAGTTTTTTCCATATTAACATCTGCTCCAGACACATCACAGAACTGCTTAGTCACTGTAAGGGCTTCCTGGACACTCTTTTTGTCAGCGCCAAAATACGCTATATCATCTGCATAAGCAAGCACCTTAACTTCGCACGATTGAAGCAAAAGCCTTTCACTCCTTCACTCTGTTGAATGCTGAGACAAAGAGGCTCGAGGTACAATGCGAACAGCAACGGTGACAGGGGGCAGCCTTGTCTCACAGACGACTTAATCGCAATAGGCTTAGACAGAATACGATTTACGATGAGCTGTGTAGTGCGACCGATTATATGCAACTGAATAGTATGATGGTACCTTAATTGGGTCCAGAACTGAAAGGTTATTTGATAGTTATCCTTCTCGCCGGTGTCTTAGGGATGAGCGCCAATTCGCACTTGCAAAGGAGATAATTGAAATTTATTACAAAGGTGTTAGGTATACTGAAGCAAATGAAATTGTCAGTGCTTTCCACACACATTACAGCACGTTATTTGGGGGGTCCAGTATTAATACTCGGCATTTAGAGTTCCTTTCTCTCATTGGCTTACTTCCCAGGCTTACAGATGGCGAGTGCATGATGGTGTCAGGGCCTATTACACTGTAGGAAGTTAAGGATGCCATCTCCGCCCTTAAGACTAACAAGACCCCGGGGCCAGATGGCTTCGGTGGGGAGTTCTATCGGAAGTTTTCTGGTATCCTTGCTCCAGTTCTCTTGGACGTATTTACGGCTGCCTATGATCATATCTTGCCGCCAACCTTTTATTCAGGACATACGGTGCTAATCCCCAAAACTGCGGATGCAGAGAAACTAAGGTATGTAGAGGGTTACCAACCAATCCCCCTCTGCAACGTTGACTACAAAATATTTTCAAAACTTTTATCGAGGCTAGAGAGCCTAAACAGCGGGCTGGTTTTAGGAGGCGCTCAAAAGAATAGCGTGCAGTCACACTACATATGTCACGAGGGTGCTCCTGTGCAGCGAAGCGTTTGGAAACACGCATCCCAGACTGTGTAATCATCATGGGGAAACTTTCTCTTTACCATTGCTACCCTGTTGGCCACCACGAGAATTGGTGGCACGTTTCTAGCGAACCACTGGTGTTCGCTGCGCAAGGTCCTTCCCCTTACCTTCAGGCACTCTCTCTCTCTCTCTCTCTCTCCCTCTCTCTCCATCTCTCTCTCTCGGCCAAAGGCTCAGGCTGCGGTCACTGGCTCGGGTATCTTTAGAAACTGGATCGACCCATCCTACCGAGCGCTGGAGAAGGAATTACCACGACAAAGGTTTTATTCGCGCAGGCCGTCACGGACCGCGGCCGACAAGGCCCAGTTCATTATGCAGCGCTGGCGCGATGGCCCCTTTCCTTTCGCGATGACCTCCGGATTCGCAGACACCTTACGCGCTTTCTGCTATCCACGCTGCCGTTTGGCCATCTCCTGATTATTGTTCCTTCTTTTTTCTAGCGGACCACGCGGGCGCCGCAATCTCCCGATGGTAGGCACAGCATAGCCTAAGCTGCCACATAACTGAGGATAATACCTCCCGCATCTTTCGTGGTTCTTTGCTAAGACATTTAATTCGGACAGATACCTTAGATGCCCTTTTTCTTTGGTCATGCATGGCTCTCTACTGTCGGTCTGTCTAGGCCTCTCACACTTATAGTCAGACGTTTTATCCCAATGTAGCCGCATCGTTGCTCCGTTCGCCTTCACCTAAGGCATCCAAGCCATCAACAAAGGCTTTTCGCTTCGCCTAAAACACATGAGTTGCATACGTGAGTTGTTTATGGATCTCTCAGGGCCCCATCCAAGTGCCACCTGAGGGTCCCAGAATTGTGGATTAGCACGGTATGTTTTCATGCCGTCTTATTCTAATAACATAAAGCGGGGCCTTTTCTGTCGGCGCGTAGCGTGTGGTCGTAGCACCGCGTACTGCGCATACACGCCGGAATACGGTGTGAATGGCGCGAACACCCAAAGTGGCTTAGTACAGACCAACAGTTTCATACAGGATTGCCACAGTAACAGCCACAGGTGCCCTCCGTGCCGCAGACAGAAAACTGCGGAGTACCTCCTTGCGGCCTCGTCAGTTCTCATTATGCTGGTGACGAGATGACTGAAATCACGTTGGCTGTAGCCAGGGCTGTCGAGAAGGGTGCGACATGACGCCGCCTGAGAAGCCCGTCCTCCACGGGACGGTGCACCCCTGAACCAACACAGGCGTGAGAAAGACTGAGCACACGAATCCTGGGATTAAACCGGGCGGATTACAAGGAGCAAGTGGACATACGACTCTGTTGTTTAGATAGGGCAATAGGTTGCTGTTATAAAACTTTTTTTCTGAACTCCGCTTTCTGCTGTTTCCATGGGTCGAACACATAATATGTATATTGCGTAAATTTTACGTAGTTAATGTGCAATACCGACCTAATAGGAAGTGTGTTTATTTTTCAGCAGTGCGTGTGTTATGTTCTAGTGATGCTTTAGGGTGTCTTTGGAGACCAATCAATCCGCCGCTTGTTCAGACGCTTTCGGTAGCATTCCTACTGGACGCCTTGTTGGTTGCAGCGTGCCTGGCTCTAACACCTAAGACCCGCCTTCTATTTCCCTGGCTGATATCCTTTAGAATCGGAATGTTGATTAACAGGAACTGTTGAACAAATCATTTGAGTATGGTGTCTGCAGTTTAAAATATTAAGAAGATGCCGAGCGGCGCTCGTGCACGCGTGCCTCGAGCGAACGTTCTTCAACCTAATATTTCCCATTTAGGGAGATTGGCCAATACTGACAAAAAAAAAAAAAAAAACTCCAGCGTTCGCCGCGTGCCTCGAGCGCAAGTTCGTCAAGCCAAGCATACCAACCTAAGAAGTTTGGTTAACATTGTCCACACACACAAAACGAAATCTCCAGCGCACGCCCCTCGTTCGTTCGTCTAGTGTCGTCGTGTGCATGCGCTGTGTATTGTAGAAGAGACGCGACTCTAGATGGCCCGGCCCCGGATAGTTCGCCCGGCCGCGGAAAAGGCCGGGCAAAATGCCATTAAAATGCCATGCCGCCGACGTTAAGCACTACACCACAACGACACTCAAACGTAACTTTGTGTCCGTCAATGCTTACCGTCAATGGCCGTCAATGCTTCGCCATTGGAAGCTTGCGCGGAAGCGCAAGCTTCCCCGCGTGTTTTTCATTCTTCTATGCCCTACAGCGCGTAGTTTTCCTCCCGAAGCGGCAGAAAGCAACCACGATTGTCTATTTTGGGTTTCAAATTTATTACACGTGCTATGTTGCAGTATTTCGCCGCCCATTGGCCCAATTTTATCTCTAGTCGCTTCCTTTGACTTTTTTTGCAAAGCTTGCGGGCCAGATGCAAACAGACCCACTTGTTTCTAAGAAAATTAAGAGAAACAGAGTCTCGTATTGTGGCAAGAGAAACAAAACAACGGAAATATTCAGTGCGGCACGAAACCCGGATCAGGCCTGGACCAGACAGGTGAGCATAAGTTTGTTTAGAGGCAAACAATGCCTTAAGTGTCCAATGCCTCACTCTGCAGATATTTACTTTGCGGGTTTGTTCGCCATAGCATGTTCTTGCAAGGGAGCCTAACGAAGGAAAGTGAGGGGGAGCCCACCACACCGGCACTTTCAAAAACAGTCTCCTGATCCGGACACCAATACCTCTGGAGAACGTTTGTCAAATCTAGACAGAGTAGAGAGAGGATGGACGTCTACCGCTTGTGTTCGGATACCCACATGCCCTGCAATGAACCAAACCATCGTACAACAAACCCGCCGGTTAGAGAACCGATGTTTCAGGAACAATGTGCTCACGAAGTACGTAACGAGTATACTGAAAGACAAGTGTGCGAAGTTTTCTGTGAGCCACCATCGTCATTTGTTTTTTGCGCCTGGAGTAAGATCATCCGCGAAAACAGTAATCGCATCCCTTGGGCTCGCCTCCCTCATCGAATGTGCGCAAGCGGGACAAGCAAAGATGCGGTATTTTAAATTTAGGTGCGCCGATGCAGGGGACGGGGTAAAGAATATGAAGGCAGAGTTTTTGAAAACCTTATACGGAACCAGAGAACTTGTCCGATGATATGAGGTTCTAGCCGTGTCAGGATGATGTTGATCGTCCGCTTTATGACACCATTTACCCGCTGTTTCTTGAAGCAGCGGGCTAGCTGTCTTTCTCCAATATTCTCCTAACGTATCGCGAACTTAGTAAACAAAGGGCCCTGTAAGTACTAGCAACATTCAGTTCAAGCCTTAATACCACCCTCCTCCCGCTACAAAGACGCACATGCACACAAACCCGCATTCTACTCACACTTCTGGAACTATTGGAACTACCTAAATGGTGGCACTGTAATGCCGCTGACAAAGGAATGCCCTCTGACCAACTCTATACTTTGAATGTAATCGAGATTCATTATATCAGATGAGATAAAAAAAACGTCATTGTTGCCGCGGGCGGGACATTTTTTAGGTCTGCCTCAGTATCCTTCCAGAGATGTCGAGAGTTATGAGGGTAACCTTGGCGTCTTCGGCCACCTGGGGTAGCCAGGCCTCAATCAGAGGGTCCGTGTTGAGCAGCGCGGCCTCCCACTGTTCCCCGTTGAGAATTTGGAATAAAACGGGGTGCTTTGTAGGTGTTCGTAGGGGTTTATCTTTGCAAGAACAAACCACGGGCGATACATCTGCGTATGGATGACATACAGGGCATTCTTCCAGGATGCAGGACCCGGAAACAGCACGTAACTAGGCCCGTCGCCCTGCCAAATGAGCTAACCAGGAGGCTTGTCGTTTGTAGCGATACAGCGAAATGGTCAACAACTTGAAGTGAGGACAAGTGGGAACCGAGCATTTTCGGGGAATTCCCAAAGGAGGAGTAAGATTCTGCAAAGAAGAATTCGGCATCCACTTGAAATGCAGCTGTACAGCTACAAAGTAAAGCGAAGTTTTCCTCAGCGGCGATGTTTCAGAGAAAGCTATGAGCTTTCATTTGTAGCCGTACGGCCTTACGTCAGGTCCATGTCAAATTTTCAATCACAGAAACTTACTCCCCCTTCAACGTTAAAGATACCCAGGTGGTCAAAATTAATCCGGAGCCCTTCACTACGGCGCGCCTCATCGTCAGCGTTGCCTCGGCACGTTAATACCCTACAATCAATCAATCAAATCCCCCTTCACCGTTCTCAAAAATTTGTCTATTCGCCAAAGGCAACAGTTTTTGCGATGGGCGGTGCAGAGGAATGTGCCAAAAAACGCGATTGTGGAATTATGGTGGTCCTGGGTATGCTGCAGAATCTACGTAGGCAACCTGTGGTTTGGAGGAATGTTGTTTATGATGCATAGCATTTGCTCTCGCTCGGTGCCTTTCTTCATTAGTGAATGCACGTGTTTAGGTAGAGGGTGGCACCAGTCACTTGCGGATGTCTAGGGGGTTCTCGATGTAAGTGGAGGTGTCTGGATGACTGAGCCCATATTCTGAAGAATGGGGTGCCCTGTGTCGCTACTGGTTAGACGCTTCCGTTGCCAGACACGTTGGGGTACGATAACGTCGTCTAGGGCATTGTTAACGTAGAGTGAGAGTAATTTTTGTGTCGGGAGGTTAACGGGAGGCCTTGGCCCTCTTCGTATAGTTTACGTATCATGGCTTCAATATTGGGTGTTTCGTCTTTAAGGTTGAGGGAAGGGGTAAGATACAATATGCGGCTAAACGATAGATTGCACAAGAATCAGTAGGGCGTTTTTTAACTCCAGGGTATTCGGTAGCTATGTGAGAAATGAGTAATGTGACCTGGTAAAACTCTTCTTCCAGGATACGGAAAGTATCGACATAGCATCCGTTAATATTTTACGGAGGCCTAAAACTGTTGGGATGAGTTGGTCGTGGGAGGTAGTGAATAAGAGCGGCATAAATTTGCGCTGAAGAGACTTCGGAACCTAATATGGGCAGACAGATTTTTCCTTCATGTCAGGTACTGATCGCACTCAGCGATTAAAGGACGAACGGCAGAAGAGGAGGGCGTGCCTACCGCCTTCTTGCTTTTTTTGTGTGTGGGAGACGTCGTTTGCTTAGCCTGAACAAAGTCTTCGACTGTAGTGTGTTCTCTTTAAGCACTGCGTCCACCTGCCGACGGCGTAAAGTAGAGTACTGAACTCTCTTGCACGTCCAACGCAATGGAAGGAAAAAAAGCTGGAAAATACGGACTGGTTAAAAGGTAATCCACGTCACGGTCCACATATGCTTTTCGACGATGCCCTCACCAGACTTCGACGATCCACCAGAGTCGCACCGATCAGTAGTCCTTTGGGGTGGATTCATGAAATTCTGATATATTTTTGTATGAATAACGCTGACAACAGAACCGCCTCGCTTCCGAAGAATACGTTGCACAAAAACATACACATTCAAAGACGCACGCATCGTTGGTAAAAAGTATTCGATTTTCGTAGGCGGTTAGAAGGCAGTTCGTGCTCCAGGATAAGCCTTTCCGATGGGAAGGTTATCTTCCAGCTTACTAAAACCCTACGCATAAGAAACACCTCGCAGTTTTTTGTACATAGATAGAAAGGGCAAGAGGCACTGGTAAGAAAAATTTACGAGACAGATGCTGAAGAGTCAAGCCGGGCACTTTCTGCGTAGGCGCATAAATATTTCCACAACGAGAAGAAAAGGCCGACTTCTGAACGGAAGTCGAAAAAAGACATGAAAAGCGAACAAAGTTTTATTTTACGACGTCTGGCAACCCGGCCGCCCCATTTAAAGAGACCTGCATGCCACTGGGGAACATTATACTGTGGCGGAAAGAAAGTGAAAGTGCTGTCACTAGCAGGCATTTTTTTTTACTCTGGAAGTTACCTGTCAACCTATCGGAAGCACCCTTTATCGGGCACCGGAGCGAAAGTTCTGGTGTCGTAAAGTAACCCTTTCGTTTTTAGTTTGCTCTTCATAACGGGGGTAGAGACGCGTGGTTAAGTGATGGACTGCTTTGAAGTGCGCGCCCGACGGCAACACGCCCGCAACCAAACATTGTTTGATAGATCACCGCTAAAACTACTAAGTAGCAAGAGTTGCGCATATACCATCGCGTAAAACTGAGGACTGCAAAACTGTCGTACCCTATTTATTCCGAAATTGATGGGGCCTCAAGCTCGCAGCAAATCCTCTGAAGCAACCAAACAGCGATGCTTAAACTTTTGCGCTTAAAAGGGGTATGGTTCACATTAGATATAGACCTGAATCGACGCCTATATGGAATGCAGAAGTGCTTCATCCAAATGTATTCAAATTCTCGAAAGTATGCTTCAGGTTATCGAAGTATTGGAGCGCAGCACAAGGCCAGGGACAGAAACACAGAAAATGACACACAAAGCGATGTGCGTGCTGCCCAAACTAATAGCCTTTTCAGATTATGTTCGAGAAGGTAGTTTGCATGGTAGACCTGAAAGGTCATGCCGGTGATCCGGATATACCGAAAAGGAACGATGATTTCATAACCCAGACGCCACAGACGAATACGCAATTGGCACGAAGTAAAGAAGACGGTGAACAAAATTAAGTCGACAAGTATTTTTTTTTAATTAGGCACGAATATTAACGTGAAGACCACCTCTATACTGAGGCTATGCGCCAAAGTGGACGCAGAAGTACTGGGTAACTATTGATGTCGGTGGCTTAGTTAACTAAAATTGATTAGCTAAGTTTTTAGTGGCTGCAGTAAGCAAGCATGTTTGTATTGAAAAGTTATACGCAATCGTGTCTCTACACAGTTTCATTTGGCAGAATTCTTCTAGCGCATCTGTACTCCGAGATACAGAACGGCGAAGTTTAATTGCCGTTCGCATGAGTACGCATGCTAGACAGAGAAGACCGACGCAAAGCTCCTCCCTTTTGTTCTGTGTTTAAATAGCGGTTCAGGGTACTGCAGATTGCGATAACGCCAACCAAGACTGAAAGGGTGCCAGTTATCACTTTTGCCTATGCCTCCACCCCATTGTCAATCTAAAAACCGCACGTCACAGAAGGGAGGAGCTTTGCGCCGGTACAGACTGTCTTGCATGCGTAATCGTGCGAACGGCAATTAAACTTAGCAGTTTTATATCTCGGAGTACGGATGCGCTAGGACAAATCTGCCAAATGAAATGGCGTAGAAACATGATTGCATCTCAAACATGCTGGCTTACAGCAGCCACTAAAAAGTTTATTAATGAAGTTTTGTTAATTAAGCAACCGGCACCGATAACTACCCCATAATTCTGTGTTCCCCTGGGAGCATAGCATCAATGTAGAGGTGATCTTCACGTAAGTATAAGCGCATAATTTAAAAAAAAACATCTCGACTTAACTTTGATCATCCTGTAAAGTGACTATTTTATAACTAAAGCAGCAGGTCTAAAGAGTTGACCAAGGTTAAAAGACGCAACACTTATTTTGGCACGCTCAGCTTTTTAGAGCTGATAGACTTCTGGTTTAGAGCTGATAGACTTTTCTGAAGAATGCAGGCACCTAAACAGTGTGCTATGCGCAGAAACACCCAAGTTTAAACAGTATATTGCGCGACAGCCAAGTTTCAATACACTTTTAATACTTGCAGTTAAATAAAGTCAAACATATTGCAGCGAAACCTTCATCACGCCAGGTACACTCTCACGGAGCGCTTCGTTTTGTGTATCCGGCATTTAGGCTCAGCCACGGGGAAGTCAACGCGTCCTTTCGATTACGAGGCGAAAGCGTCTATCACTCGTTCGTTCCACGGTGCGTACGAGGGCGGGAGAGGGGGAAAGGGTGAGGGCGTGTCCATACGAATAAAAATGGCACAGCTCGAACTAGTGGCACAAGGCTGCAGAAACAGCGGAACCGGAAACCTTCTTCCGGTTTTGCTAAGTTTTGAGAGGTTTTGCTGGGTTTCGCTAGGCGTTGGCAAGTTTTATTAGGTTTTGCAACGTTCCTGCTAGGCTAGGCTAAGGGTTGAGGGGTCAGGCCACGTTTAGCCGGATTTTACAAGGCCGATAGGTTGGCTTCCCACACCAACAGCGGATCCTAGCTGGGAAGAAGCAAGGTGGACCCACCTGAGCTGTTCCTTCGGCATTGCACCGCTACTTCAAGCTGCGCCAATGTCTTTGCGGTTAGTAGCCCAAGAAAGACTATCACCTTTAAAATGGTATAGTGAGGAGTTCGCATACGCATATGCACCTTGGGTTCACACTCGAGCAGGTGCGAAAGCAGGCTCCAGTGTTATAATACTCCATTTGTGGTGGTGCACCCCTTTACATGTGGCGCTGTTTTTTTGCTATTTTTTGCTAACGCCACTGCTCCAGCTCAAGCTGGACAGCTATGCTGTTAAGAGATACCAGAAGGCGCCGGCTGCATGCAATGCAGGTGCAATTGTGTGCACGTTCTCTGCGCTATAATACACTCCGCACTTTCGTTAAAACACTTCCGCTCGACAAATTTGCTTAAACCACATTCAAGCGCGGCAAATTTTCAATTGCAGTGTTTCATTGGAGAAGTGTTCAGTCCATTAAATAGAGAACATTGAAGTGAGATGTGAGCATTCAATAACTTCGTTGCCAAATTATATTCTGTAATGTGTAGTACAGCTCTCAGGTTTTCCTATTTTTCGCATTGTCATTTGAAAGAAAAAACGTGGATTTAAAAATGGCGCCTTTCTCGCACCATCCTCCCCGCCAATTTGATTAGGTCGGCTATCTAGACGGACTTGCAATCCACCTGGGTAAATTAGGCGTAACGTTTGCTTGTCTAACCAGTACCACTCGTCCGTCAACTAACAAAAAGTCCACTCATACCACAAAATCAAAAAAAACACGTTTCGACACTACTATTTTGCAAAAACACACCGCAAAGTGTTGTGACGTAACTGGAGTAGTTGCTGCAACAGCTTTAAAACGCGCATGCATTTTTCGAAAATGCCGCTGATTACAGGTGCACTAAGGCTTTTTATTTGCGCTGAACAGTCGTATTAGGAATAGCATAGGCCAAAATCCGCCATTCAGTCAAAACAAGTATAGACAAGCTCACACCAGGGCCCATTTTATGAAAATCGTCCAAACTACAGCTGCCCGCTGATCTCATATATGTGGTTGTGGCGTCACTGTAATTCAGATTTGATAATTGCTTCGTCCTTGCTCGTTTCGATGTTACCACTGATCCCTTTATTCCGTCCCTCATTGTACTCCAAACCCTTGTCTTTTGTCAGCTGGTTACATTTTGGGCCATTTATCTCTCCTAGCGTTATCAGCGCGTTCGTCGGTCTCCACAACCATATTCCTCGCAAACAGACTTCAAATAAAAACACCACATGTCAATTGCATTACTTTCCCATTTGTCTCAAAATTAAATTCCGTACTGCGTTAGTTCTTCTAACTTTTCTTCTTTGATGATATTTGTCCACAAGAATGTAATTCCGCTAGGGCGGCAAAGGTTAACAGCGCGTGCCCCTGCTTTCGGCATTACTAGAGAGATGGCCATCAGTAGTCTGTATCATACCCTTCGGCAATATCTGGAGCACTATGACTTTTCGTTTTCTCTCTCTCTCTGTCTCTTTCTCTCTCTCTCTTCCTCAAACCGACTGCAACGAAAGGTGACTAGTTGCGGAGGTACTGTATTAGATCGGAAATCTCGAACAGTTGAGCGACATCCGTTCAAGCCGTGTCGCCTTACCCTCATGATTGGACTTGCGCAAAACAAACGGGGACGAGGAAGGAACGCAAGGACGAGCGCACATCCTTGTGCGCTCGTCCTTGTCGTTTCTTTCTCGTCCCCGTTTGTTTTGCGCAAGTCCAATCATGAATCGTTTCCAATTAGGCCGGCTTGCTGTGATGCCTTACCCTCGTTATGCAAGCTTCGTCGGAACTGTGTACATGTGTATACACGTCCGAATTCATCAACTTGGCACACTGAAACGTGAGAATAATGCTGTTTCGGTGTTTTGAGTTGCGCAGTTTCTAGAGATAAGTTATTGAGCCAGCTCGTCAGACGTAATGATTAGAAGCGCTTGCAGTATGGTGGGTTTTCACGGGAGGCAGAGTTTAATCGTGCACTCCAATGTTAGTCGTACCGCTCAACTTGGTATCATCTACCTCATTGTTTAGGCCTAAAAGGCCTAAACAATGCTCTTAAGCCTAATGCTCTTAAGCCTAAACAACAGTGCCCAATTGCTCTTCACTTTTTTGGCGCGTTTGAACTTGCACGCACGCGTGTGTGGGCACTTCTAATACTGATTTGAAAAAGAAAACACTTTAAGCAATAGGTACAAAATCGAGACGCATGGGTTATGATGCGGGAATCAAATGCTCCCCCGAAAGTCAATTCCTGCTAGTAATAACATTTCAAGTTTTTTACAGAAGCATTGTACCCTTTTTAGATCATGAAGGCCAAAGAATAACTGATCATGTTTAGTATAATTTTATTCTGCTTTAACGAAAAAATCAAGCATTCAGGACACAGGTGCATACTTCTTGACATTCATCTCACACACGAGAATCCACCACATATCCGTAACCAAAAGCGGCACATACTCGAGTGCAGGATTGGCAAGGCGGCTGCTGGAAAAATACAGATGTCGTCTGGTGTCTAAAAAGGAAACTTATTAGCACGCCAACACGTAGCCTGCACCCACGTGCCGAAAAACAGGAATGTATAAAGGATACGTGCACCGAGTTAGGCTTTCTTGCTTGCTTATTTCACTGCTGGCTCGCCTATTAAGGCTGCAATCCCTTTATGTGCACTCAGCAGCTCTCTCAAAGAAAGGTCTGCTGTCATTCTTAATTCAGCCTCCATAAGAGCATACATAGAGCTCGCTTTAGGGATTTAGAAAGTGCGCTAAGGAAACACAGACGCTGAGGTGACTGTTTTTTTTTGTTGTTGTTATCTCCTTCATCGCCTCGACAACCTGATAAAGAGAACCAGCCAGGCTAAATGGGTGGACCGCGCAATTCATTGCGGCGTCCATGTAAGAAGCACGAACAGAGTCTTCACTGTTAGACCTCCATTCGGTATTTTCGGTAATTTTGATGTGCGAGTACCCAAAACGAGTGTCGTAAACTGTCTGCAAGACCGAAAGGCGTGGATGCGTCTGCATGACCTCAAGACGCCGGCCGGTTTTGTTGCGTGCACCGTAATGCCTCGGACATAAACCAGTTGGGGAGCCCTTGCACATCCAGCCATAACTGGCCTTCATGA
Organism: Haemaphysalis longicornis; assembly: GCA_013339765.2. Lineage (NCBI taxonomy): Eukaryota > Metazoa > Arthropoda > Arachnida > Ixodida > Ixodidae > Haemaphysalis > Haemaphysalis longicornis. The sequence goes on along the minus strand of CM023456.1, from coordinate 75,722,781 downwards.
TTTTCAGCCACTGCTTTAATAAAGCGGGTTTGTGGCACTTATGGCAGGTCCGGTGGCACCGTTTCAATTTAGGAGGTCCGTCCTGAACGCCCATAAGTGCAGACGAGTGCATTTTTATTGCTTTTATTCACGTGTTTGTTACCCAGATACTTTTTCACAGTACGGCATCTGTATGTCTGCGTAGAGACGCTTTTCAAACGGAGCGTCAGATAATGACTCGATATATAATTTTCCGGGTCGACATGGCTTTCAGCTATAGCAGCTGCTACGGCGTGCCGCAAGTCTTTTTGTCTTTCTAATGTGGCGCCCCAACGGCCGCTTTGACGCAGACATGAAGAAAAAGTTACAAAAAATTCCCTTGGATGGGGCTACCATCTCTGAAAAAATACAAGCCACCCAGCTGCCTGCACCGCCGCGATAACAGCA
>CM023456.1:75639755-75722255 GCA_013339765.2 Haemaphysalis longicornis | reverse complement strand
TGTTTTTTTTTTTTGTGCACCGATATCAACTTGCACGTCGCTATTTATATTTCGTTCGTATGACACCGTTATACGCATCAACGTAGACACTCGATTGCACTCACCGGAGCATTGCGTAACTCCGACTGAAACCACAGGGGCTCGCAAACTATCCGTGCGAACGTAACCAAACGGGTTGTCAACGAATCGTTTGGTGAACACACGGTCCGCTGCAGTGAAAGAAGCAGAGAACCCTGTCACGAGCACGACACCCACAAGTCGGCTTCTCCGCAGCTTACGCTGCGCGTTCCCCGTACACGTAGGCGCTGGCATCGAGGCTACAACTGTCGGTGCTCATTAGCGTCATGATGCACTACTTGCTTCGCCTCTCCTAGCGTTCTGTATATCGCGTAGCGCGAGAGTTGCGCGTCTGGCTTGCCACATGACGCGGGTTCCAGTTCGACAGAAAGCCCGCTTTAAGTGCTGCTCACAGTCAGTTCTACTTAACTGGGCATCGGCGGTTATGGGAGAGGCGGCTGCTTATCTGATAAGCGGTCCAATATCGTGCGCCAGTGTTTGTCCGGCCGCTCCTCGCCACTCCTCCTCGCCGCTGCCACTGGAGCGGCGGCCCGGCGGCAGCTTGCTCACGCGAGAAGGGTGATTTTCCCGCACGACCTGGAACTCAAGATGGCGGATGGACGCGCAACTCTGCTCTCCTAGGGGAGCTATATACAGGAACTCTAGCCTCTCCTAGATGGCAGTGCCATCTGAAAAGAAGGCTATAAAACGCGTTTGTCGTACTGTGAAGACTGCGGCGCTTCCATCAACAGTCTTCCACATCCTCTTGTGCTGTTCAAGCACGACAACAGCACCAAACAAGATTTTCAAGACGATTCGGAGTAACACAGCAAAACCAGCTTTCGGCCTACCGGCCGCCCACACAGCCGACAACAAGAGACGGTCTATGCCCTCCCGCGTTAAAAATATTGTAGCGTAAGCTACACTGGCCGAGGTTGAGCAGTTTCGCGTGGACCTTCAAGGGCCGTGCTGCGCAAGCGCGAAAGCATTGGATTCGATTGGAATGGATTTGAATTTGGATTAGATTGGACTCGATTGGATTGGAATAAATTGGATTGAATGGATTTGAGTATGGGTGTGGTAGAGAATTGGGTCCGCACATTCGCCGGTCTGCGAAGTCCAGAGGAGTGGACGTCATAGCCGCCGCAGGACGCACCGGCGCCAGCGCGTGCGCAGCTGTGCGCCTCCGTTGCGCAGTAGCCAAGTCTGACGGTGCGCCGGAGCCGCTTGATAGCTGTTTCGCGTGGCTCGTGGAGAGCCATGCTCCAAATGCGCGAGCAGCAGTGACTGGACTAGACTGGACCGGGCTGGATTGGATTGGACTCGACTGGACTGGACTGAATTGATTGGATTGGAACTCGTTTTAGCAGCAGTAAGCATGATAATCAGCTAAACCTAGACTACCAGGAAACCGAGGCACGCCGGAAGGTTCCGTATTGTCCCACTTCTGTTCAATCTGGCCTTAATCGACTTGCCCAAACAACTGGATGCCATCCCCACGATACATCATGCTCTATATGCAGATGATATCACCATATGGACAGATACAGACTCAATAGGAAACACGCAAGATGCTCTCCAAGAAGCCACGGACATTGTGCAGTCTTACGCATTGTCAGGGGGTCTTCAATGCACACCTCATAAATCAGAATTAATAATTGTGCGCAAGCACCCACCTGCTCGAACTATTGAGCCCATCTCCTTACATTTGTACGGCCAGGACATCAAACCCAGTTCCTTAATCAAAATTCTCGGTCTCACCATACAAGCAAATACGCGGAACGATCTGACCTTATCCAAATTATCCAAGACATTCACTCAAGTTACGCGCATGCTCCGACGCATCTCTAACCGCCATCGGGGCCTGAAAGAACAAGATATGATTAGTCTGATTTGAGCACTTATGATCTCTAGAGTTATCTATGTTGCTCCATACCTCTGGCTCAAGAAAGGAGACTTGGACGCCCTTGACAAGTTCATACGCAAGGCATTCAAACAGGCATTGGGCCTACCTATGAACACCTGTACTCAGCGGCTTCTACAACTGGGGTCTTCATAATACGGTTTCAGAATTAATTGAAGGCCTCCTTGCCAGCCAACGTGTCCGGCTCACTCCAAACACCTGCGGGCCCTTGGGTTACTCAAACGCCTACTGACTAGCGCACCCAGTATCTCCTCCTCTTTTCCTGCTCTTCCTGTCCTCCCCGAGGCTTGGAGATCTGCTGTACGGGTTCGCCCAATACCGAAGACCATGCACCCTGATCTCCACCCGGGCAGAAGAGCAAGCACGGAAGTCAAGCCCACGAGAGCAATTTATGGGAACCGTCTGTTACGTCGCGTATACAGACGCTAGATCGTATCCAGGCGGGCAGCACAGGTTGCAACCGTCACCACCAATCGGCCCCTATAACCTGTGCTTCAATTACCACGACATCCACGCATATTGCTGAGGAACTGGCGATCGCACGCGCACGTATTCACACCAAGAGCGCGGTCATCTTAACCGACTCCAAGCTGCCATGTCGGAGCTTCTTGGCGGGGAAGGGTGGCCCCACCAACTTTCCGCCTCCTCTCGCAACATAAGCCACAAAGGAACGTCGCCCTCGTCTGGACACCGCCCACTATACATTGACAGGCAATATTTTGCCCATCATCAAGCTGCGCACTCTCCTCCCAGCCCAGAAGAACAAGCGGAGTCCCACCACTGGTTACTTTTCCAGGAACATCACACAGTACTATCGACTCGACAGGCAACAATTCCCTAACCTCACTCCAAGCTGTCCAAATCAGAAGAAACGACTCTTCGTCGCATCCAAACGAATACCTTCGTCCATCCAATTCGCTTACACCACATGTTTCCACTCAATTTCCCGCCCAATGCACTTTTTGCTCTAAGCCTGGCACACTCGTCCACATTTTATTGAGTGTATACGCATAACCCTGACCTCCCACGCTTTCCTTCCCCCCCCCCTCCATGAGCTGTGGGAACCTGATCACCAGCGACGCACTGGACGTCCAGCAACTACTGGCATCTAGGGCGTCGGTCGCCCGGTCGTCACTTGGATTCCCGGACTAGGGAACCACTCCTACTTTATAAGGCTAATTAAAGTTTCATACTACTACTACTACTACTACAGCTGAACCTTAGCTCACGCTACTTATATCCTGGCATAGCCGAGCTAAGCCACTGCTAATTTCTCACCGGGATGTGTCAGCGCAAAAGAACCACATCCTATATTAGGAAGCACGAAGAAACTCTGAAGCAGAAAGCTGCCTGATAAATCAGCCCCAACAAGAAAAAAACATTTTCACAAACCTCTTTTTTGGGAATGAAGACGTTCTTTATTATTAACCTTTGTCTCAGCAACGCTGATTGGTATGATCAGGGTCACATCCTTCTCTTTCAAGCTTTTGATACCCGATTAAAGGTATTGACTAACAGCCGTGATCGATTCCGTCTGAAGTTGAAGAAGCTGTCAATGGCTTCTAGGTAACAGACAGGGAGAGAGAGACACATTAAAAGGCAGTGGGCGAGTGAGGCAGTTCTTTTAATTCAGACGAAGATGTTTACGGCGCATTCGCCCGCATGACTGCACATCCGTTGTCCACAGGTGACAGGTGCCCCTAAGTTTACCGCCATCTACGGCAGGCACAAAGACGTTTACGTATCTGAGGACCAGGTAATGCGGCGTTGTTCGGATTCGGAACTAGAGTTTTGGAAATTTCATTTCTTACTCAGCTGAGTAAAGACGGACGTTAAGGGTGTAGCGGCAGCCTCTCCGCACCCCAGCGCAAGCGGCGCCGGCGAGACGGGCCTTTTCCTTTCTCTCCGGCTTGGCGGACAGTGCGCCTTGTGGAAGACACGTATTGGCGACGTCGCCGCCGGCTCGTGCAAGGGGTCATTCCCCCGCCCTCTTTAAGGTCGTCGTTGGGGGGACCTTTCACCTCTCTCTTTTGAAGAAAGCGGGGGTTCCGATTCTTTCCGTCGTCGGGGGGACGCTCTCGGCGTTCGCACCTTTGAAAATAAACAGTGTTGTCTTGAAACTGCAAACCAGCTCCATGTCTGCTTTCTCGCCTCCCTTCAGCAGCCGACATTCCGGGCTGCTACAAAAGGGGAATCTGGAAGTTGCAGGGTCGCAACATTCTGATTTCGCAACAGAATCGCGGTTTTTCAGGAGAGTGAAGGTCAGCTTCAGTGGACCACCATTGCATAGTTCATCAGTGAGCACCATGTGTTCTTTTGTATGAACGCTGATATTCTCGGTTATGTAGCTGTGTTTTCCAGAATTCGGCGCAAGATTTGATCTGCGATCAACAACGTTGGCATGTACGCATCGTGCCACTAGTTCATGACTTTTTTTTAGCTATATGCACAGCTTGTTCGTACGCACCGCTGGTGTAGTTTGTTTTTCAAGGAAACCATGTTCTGGAGACTAAAATATTTCCAAACATTGACGCCAGAAATGTACCAAAACAGCCAGAATTTCGACGAGACGCCAAGAAATATGCGGAGGTTTGCCAAGGAAAGACATTAGTATAAACATTTCCCAACACGATGCCTGTTTGCGTTTGCGTGTGTTGTGTGTGTGGGTGGGTGTGTGCGTGCACGTACATGCGTTTGTGTTTGTTTTCGTGTACATGTTTGCGCGTGTGTGTGTATGCGGGCGTGCGCAATCTTGTGTGTTAATCGCGTCCCGCTCTAGAACGTCTTCACATCAAATTTGTCTCCTCAACTTTTCTCCCCTTCAAAAAACTTGTCTCCACATCAAAGAGCCGAGATCGCGATATTACTATGCAAATAAATACACAGGTAAGGCTTCGATACCTGAACAATAACATGTTACCCAGCGACTGAAATTATCCGAAAACAATACTTGAACCAGGGGAAAAACTGGGCGGCTAGACTTTGGAGAAACGTGTGCCCGTACGGGGACAAGAATACGAAACTCGGATCAAAGCGCTCAGAGGGTTCGTGAGGTAACAAAAGTACGAATAATGTATGCGTTAGTCGTTAGTGTCTTATGCGTTGATGACTCTCGTAAACAGATGCCGGCATCAGGATCTTTCCCTTAGTTGAGGAGTGAAATCCAAGGTTCAGTAAAAATCAATTTTTTTCTTGACTTTGATCATCGCATCTGTTAATGGAAACGCCCACTAGACGGGTTTGACCAGGTTTAGACAGATGGACAGTAGCGCTAGTGTTTGAATCAAGTTGTCTAACACCTGTTTCTTGCATTTTGTCTCATACTGCTTGCTCCCTCTGTCAAGCATATGTGTTCCGGCAGATGCGGTAGAAGAATCTACGCTTGGAGTAGGCGTTCAAAAAACCGAACACGTAGCTTGCCACTCAAGTGCAGGGTTGATTTACTCAACTACGTTCGTAGCCTTGCTTTGCGCTGTCTCCTTTTGCTCAATTCGCTATCCAATGGGAACCAACCAATCTCACAAATGATATTGGTTTTTCTTGAAGAAATCGAACAGCTATTCGATGTAGCGGAAGACCCACAAAGTGTGGCCCGAACAACAAACTAAAAACGACACAACACCGTCGTTTCGAGTTTCTCGCGAGATCTGCGTCCTCTTAACATGAGCCGTCGACGCTAAGTGGCGTCATTAGTCGCTAATTGAACCCTTTTTATTGCCTACAGTTTCTTCGCAGATCTGGTATCGCGAGGTCTCGCTTAATTAGTCCCACTGACAGTATATCGCAGCTTTTGTTGATGTAAAACTTTTACTTTTCTTCTCCACGTAGTTAAACAATATCTGCACACGCTACTCGTGTTTCACCGCTGCGAAATACATACGTCGGTTACGGGGCAGAAAACAGGTTATGCAACAGCATCGTGTGCTACTCCGTTTTGGCGGTAGTGAAGGTAGCTGTGTAGATACTGCTTTTACATAGGTTATATAGTAATGTCACTACACTAGGGCGGTATCATTCATGACCTGCTGGAACCTGCTGTACAGAGAATGACACATCAGTGGAGGGCTCCATGGTATGGCTAGATTCTGTTTGTTTGAAACACTAAATGGACATACTAAAAAACACTTGTTCCACGTTGGGCCTGATGTAACTAAAACCATCCGGTCAGTGTAGCTGTAAGATACACCGCTCCCAAATTGATCAAAAGGAAAGCACCTACTTTCAGTGGCCCTAAAGACAATGTTATAATGGCCTTATTTTTCGGAATAGGCGCCTCAACAGCGCTCCCTTCAATCCGATTTTGGTCTACGGCGCTTGTGCGGTTGCGAAATGAAACAGAGACGCAGCAGCAGCAACTCAGCGATTTGTTGTGGTTTAATCAGCCGTCGAGGATAGACGTTTGTTAAAACACAACAGCTAAGCGGTCGACGATGTCCAAGGCCAGATTTCCCAAAGACGATTGGCCCGTGAGCTGAACCTAGGCTGGCCGATCTCGACCTAGGTGAACCGAGTTAGACGAAGAGGGTATGAAAAATGTGGGGACTGAATCGAAACGGGGAAGGACAGAACTTAGTGTTCTTAATTAAAGTATAATTTGCGACAACTGGCCATGCGGGGTGTGTCCGATACGGTACAGAATTGAACGAGCAAGAGTATGGAGCTATGTATTCATATTCGTCTAACAAAATGTATTTGCGTGGTGGTTAGAGATTTGTAAGGAACTGGAAGTGTAGGAAGGGTTTTCTGTGAGGATATGCAAGGATATGCATTGCACGGCGGCAAATAGTTCGAACCTTCTCTACATTCTAAGGAATCCCGTTGCGTTCTATTGTGTGGGTGGCCCGTTGAGCTTGGCACTAATTCATCCTATCGACGTAGAATGATGTCTTTACTGGTTTATTTCGGGTCGGGAATTTTTTTTCAGAGACCTTGGCGCGGCGCTAAACTGCGCAGCGATCAATGTTATCGAGAATTTGTTTAGCAATGAGAGTCCTAGTGATTCGTTGCAATCATTTGACTGCTTAACCGTAACGCTGGCGGTACGTACGATCACTAGGAACGCCTGTGTGGGCGCACGTATAAGGGCACCCAGGCGAGCAAGAACGGTTTAGTTAAGGAGGATGCTTTTGTGGGCACGCTTGCCACAGCAATAACCTCGAGTATTTCCGCCCATCCACGCGAACAAAATTCATCGTGCTAAACAAACGTCCACGGTACGAACGTAGGATAAGCCAAAAACGTTCACATCTGCTAGCAGAGCTTTCGAAGTTCACACTTGTGCACTACTGCGCAAACTTGAATTTAGCCAGCTTTGAAAAAAATATGCAAGCTTTTGTGGCGGCCGGGCTAGAAGTGGTCTGTTAATGACCAGTATACTCCGCTTTTAAAAAACCTTGCTTACTCCGGGAGTGCCACAGCGCCCAAATTTCAAGCGCGGCGCCCGAGACTACGACGTGCGGATGCGTCGCCTAATGTTCACGTATTCATCAAGGGGCGCTGCTGATAATTCGTTTGGCAAGCTTTACTCTGCCAAGTTATTCTGATCTCCTTCATTCAACTTCAATAAAACAGCTTTTTCAGCACGTTATGAAAAATTTTCACAATCTCCATATTGCATTTCTGTACCTGCTTTTTGTACACCATATTTTCTTTCCCGTGTATTCACTTTCTGTAAAAAATGGGGGCCATCACGGTGTACTTCCCGCCCAAGGTGCAGACACCGCTGTCGGGCATCTCACCATCTAAACCCTGATGCCGACACCGCTTATTAAAGTTCGAACCACACGACAATTGTAGCACTGTCGACACGTTCGGCTATAGGAAGCTGACTGTTGAAAAAAAAAAACAACAACAACAAGTCATCTGTTCAGCCTAGAAATGCTTTTGAAGGCCGTACAATTGGTGCGGAAACTGGAGCAGGGAGATGCTTTTGTATCCTTCTCTGTGAAGCTCACATGCAGCTGGTGCGGACACTTCTACGCGCCGTTTCTTACCTGCTTTTCTCCACATTTGAGTGCTTTGTGCCCTCCTCAACATCTAGGGATCAATATAATGCTCTCGCATTTCAGGAATAAATGCCCAATCTAGTTTGCGCTGCGACTGTGTTTTTCTGGCCGTCTCTGTATTTTCTGCAAGGCGCAATGTTATAAGCAATGATATTTGAGGTACACCTAATGAGGATGTCTTGAATAGCATCACAAACGAAATTTATGAAGACCAGTGGTCTGTTACTTTTCCAGAGGAACTTTCCACTTCCCTCTTACTGCTTTCTTTTCAAACAACCCCTTTTACACTCTCGCCACAAAAAAAAAACTATCTCAAACAACCCCTTTTACACTCTCGCCACAAAAAAAAAACTATCTGTCGGGGCATTACAGCGACAAAAATTGGTTTTAGTTAACGGCCAGAAAGTGCCAGGATTAAAAACACGAATAAATAATACACAAAGGCGGAGGTTGGGCAGTATACTTCGGTAAAGCCGCTAACAGCCTCCGCGATTTAATGGGAAAGCATTAGTTAACTCTGAAGGCCAAAATACCGGCGTCAATGGCGCCTACTCGGCGAACAAAATGGCCGGCGGCAAAAGAATACTTGAACGCAACGTATATGTAAGCAATGATATTTCAAACTATTCACACTGCTAGCATGGCATATACGCATCAGCAATGCTGATTAAGCGTCCATGAAATCGTAAGCATATTTCACGCAATATATGAGTGCATTTTGGGCAAGAGTATCAAATGCAAATTATATGCTGGCAAAATACCAAGACTACCAGCGTTCTTTTCATTCCGAATGCACGTTGCATTGTTTGTCCAGTAAAAAAATGAAAAGGAGGCGTTTCTAAAACGGCTTTCGAAGAGACACGAGAAAAAAAAAAGCAAAATAGGGCGCATTACGTCGGGGAAATGCGCTAACCTTTAACATGGTAATCGTTATCGTCAGAACATACGCGGCGCACGCAGGTTCGGACTATGTTTAGAATTTTGTCGTCACTATAAAAGTGGTTCTGAAGAAAGATTTTGCAATACCTACGCTGCAAAACGCTGTTGCAATCGCTCCCACGTATTACGTATCCGAATGTGCTAGGTGTGTTCAGGAGCTCCTGGTATAACAACCTTTGCAAACCTTTGTTTAGCCGTTTAACTGCCGTCTTCCTTGTAGAGAATGGGCCTATTTTTGCCCAAGCTTGTTGCATAGTCGTTTATTCTTCATTTGCAATAACACTCCATTCCTAGTGGTGATTTCTCTCTTTTAAGCTTGAAAATCCTTTGCGAGTAAAACTGCTTTTGCTGTGGTAATGGCCCTCAAGTTAATGTTCGCTTAAATCCGCAAAGTTCCACTACAATCTGATCGTTCGTTTCACTGCGCTACCTTATAGCGCATGCGACACCCAGTGTCTCGAGCAGACAGCGGGACAGGATTATTGATTGTAGCTGCGTCATTGCGCAGCGACACAGCGACAATCAATCAGCGTCGCTGCCTCAGCGCCTGCCTGCCTCAGCGCCTGCATGTAGAAGATCCCCAGGTGGTCAAAATAAATCCGGAGCCCTCCTCTACGGCGCGCCTCATCGCCTGCGCAGCGTCGCTGCCTCATCGCCTGCGCTGCGTCGCTGCGCCGACGCAGCGCAGGCGATGAGACGCGCCGTAGAGGAGCGCTCCGGATTGATTTTGACCACCTGGGGATCTTCAACGTGCACCGAAATCTCGTACACACGGGCGTTTTGGTTTTTCGCCCTCATCAGAAAAGCGGCCACCGCGGCTGGGAATCGAAACCGCGTCCTCGTGCTGAACAGCACAACGCCTTAGCCACAGAGCCACCACGGCGGGTTCGGGACAGGATGCACATGCATTTTTTTGCTTAAGTCGATTTTCTAAAATGCATTTCTGCCCATGTGCGTCTATTAGAAAAGTGTTCCGTAAAGCACGAATAAAAATCCGCAAATTGGTTTGCCAGGATTGTCCTTATGTGATGCTTAATACTTCAACCTTCAGTGTGGACATTGTCGTAAATTGTGATTTTGTTTTATTCTTGAACGCTTTAGTTTGTATTGTGTTTTAAATTGTGCTTTATTTATTCGCAAGTTCAGTATTATTGAAATTGGAGAAGAATGTTGGAGAAATATTAAAAACTGTCTCCTAATATGCAATCGTAAGGCGAATACTGACTATAGCTGTAAAACTGTGTAACTGTAAAAACTGCTGTAAAACTGCGGAAGTGATTCAATGCCGTTTAGGAGAACTAGTTTCCTCCAGTCTTTGCGAGTTCACCAACATAAGCAGCGTTCCCTATTCCTCATTGGACGCTTAGCTGTCGGCGGCAGCACGTCTGACAGCCGCTACCACTTACGAGTATACATCCGAACATTCGGCCGAAACCGAATATCCATAAAGATTCTATATCATTTTTTTTGAACAAGTATAGGCTGAATATCAAGAGCTTTTCAATTGCCATTGGATATTTGGAACAATCTCACCAAATTAGTTTAAGCGCATTGCATAGTGCCGCGAGATGACTGTTGTTGAATATTTCAGCCATCCCAGGTATGGACGTAGTAAAAAACTGCAGTGCACTACCTATGCTATCGTGTTCATCCTATATTGATAATGAAGTGTAACTTATCGGTGGGGCCTGGTGCGCAGTTATAGCTCTTTTATCTTAATACTGTAGATTACATGCACGAACAACGCCGTCTGAACACTCCAGAATAACTCACTTGTACCCGCTCAGTTTTCTGCGCAACAAACGGACCCTGTCATATATACCTTGCAAGATCAAGGTCTACAATGTATACTATGTTTTTGTTATGTCTGCTGGTTGACACCGATCGCTTGGCAAGCAAAGAGAAATGAAAACTGGGGCTCGCATCTCCCCTTAGCAGATTGATACGTCGTCTATGACAACCTGGTGCCAAAGACTGCTTGGTTAACTTTATAAGATTGCTAACGTCACAACTTCAGATTCAGCTAATACGCGGCCCTGGCATTAGTAAGAAAAAAAAAAAAAACGTTCCACTAGGCTTTCGCGTGTCCGTTCGCGATGACACGGTTCGTGAAGCAGCGAATGCATTCTGCAAGGATTCTGCTCTTTCTATCTTGGAATGGTGGTGGAATGGTGCCCCCGTGAAGGCTCAATTTTTAATGTCACTGCAATTACCCGAAGCGCAAGATTGTCTGACTGGAGTACAAATTGGCCATGGCCAAAACTTCAGGACCTTACATTTTAATATTGCTCTGGGGCATTTTCCGTAACAACTGTTTTCATGTCAGGAGGTCGAGGACGATTTATACGTACGTAGTCTTCGCTTAAAACAAACATAAAAAGGTTGTCATCTGCAATGCACGGAGGAGTTTTAAGTGCCTGTCTTAATTCTTCTCCGTTTAAAATATGATGAGCATTTTGACTGCCTATACAATGCCCTCTCTACTCAAAATGGGGCAACCTTGTGGCCTGTCAGATCCTTGACTGTAGGAAATGTAGGGGGCTAAGACAGAGGAGAAAATGATTTGGGGGTTTGTAAGGGCTAGTTCGTACGTCATTGCAGGATCTTGCTAAGCGCAACTCAACAGTAGCCGAAAAGATGAAAACCAGACGGGAACGCCTCTGTCCTGTGTTCCATTCTTCTTTTCCTAGAGTTGCGTCCAGCAACTAACCAAAATCCCGCTACAGAAACTAACCCTTGTGAAGCAAGTGAGAATGGAAAGACTACATACTGTTTCAGCTTTTGTTTCGACGAACAGTGACTAATAAACCGGTTCTGTCTAACAAGGCGAAATGTCTCCAGCAGATGCCCTCGCAGCTCAGTGTAGGTCTTGGGTTCCTAGTTTAGGAATAAGAAGAACTGGCCAGGAAAACTCCGGCTGTTCCTTCAATTACGTTTTTCTCGCACTGCGTCTCTTTGTCTCGCACGCGTCCGCTGGCAGGGAAGGGAATAAATGCGATTGAGCGAGCGGTTTCTAACTATCAACCTGAATCCACAGAATCGGGTGAGTCTGCCTGAAACATTCCCCCTTAAGATATGATAAAGGTTGTTTTTTTTTTACTGGCCATGCTACATGCTTCAAATTGCAGCGGGAAAAACGTATTTTGCCCTGTCAGCCTCTTCACAATAGGAAGTTTAAGGAAGCTGAGCCACTGCAGAAAGACAAATTACTCTTGGTATTTCTCTATAAAAAAATACCATTTCAGCGGGTTTTGTTTCAGTTCCTTCGACGAACAGAAGCTAATAGAGCGATTCTTTCCCAGAACGGGCGACAGCTGCAAACGAAGGACTTGAAACTCGTGTTAGACCGCGGGCTAACCACTTGGGAAGAGCGGAAAAGAGTAAGAAAACTGCTGTCTGTTTATACAAAAAACGATTTTTCGCAAGGTAGGTCTTTTTCGTTCCGCAATCCCGCTGACAGGTAACAAAAAAACATATCAGTGGGTGAACATGGCTCACTACAGCCTGAATGCACAGAAACAGGTCAGACGAAGAATGTGTACACAAACAATTTACAAACGTAACCCGTTCAAGCAACAGTTTATTCCCAGTAGACGTAACTAGACGGTCCAGAATCGCGTTCCGGATGGAGGTATAGTAAGTGTTCTTTCTGTTTTCACGTATTTCATAGCAGCAAGAGGTGGTGGCTCAGAATGATATAGTTTTTGGGAAGAGGCCCAGCAAATTGGAACTCACCCTGGCAATGGTTTGTCCGTGTGTCGCACACGTCTACGTTCACGTTGTTTTCGTTGGCAACAGTGAAAGGAGCATTTAGGAGAAGGAATGGGCGGAAAGTAACTGCAGCAGCTGCACTTGATATCCGACAAAATTGCGGGGGGCTCCTGATATAGGGTCACTCTGGATGCTAGGGTGCAAGGTATGTTTTGAACAGACAATTTTTATCGACACTATCGACGTTCTTATTTGTATGGTATGTGGCTAGTATTGAGTAAACTCAAATGAAACTTCCTCTTGCAGGTTGTTAAACTCACTGTCCCAGTTAAAATTTGTGAACCCACCCAGTCTCACTGTGGTCACTGCCATAAGGACTTGCCTCATCTAACCAGAGAACCTCTCGCTGGATAGGTTTGAGATGACCCTTTTAAAGCTTCATATTCTCTCATCATCATTTCCCATACGGAGGGTGGCCCGTTGAATCTTCCGGTTATTATCACATAACAGTATTACGTTTTCAGTCTGTGCGTAATGACACTAATCAAGAGGATATCTCGTATCTGCCTCTTCTTGGCACAGGAGTTTATGTGATTTCACCAGAACCCCATCGATTACATTGCGCTTTATCTGCAGAAAGCATATATCACTTTCACCCTGAATGACGAAAATTGTTGGTTTTGGTTTCTGCGGGAATTTTGATTACAGGAATTGTGACTGAAGTGACCATTCGGGTGCATGAGCCTGTTACTTTGAGAAGGCGTGGGAACTTTTCCATTTATTTACGCTACCCTTACACGTTGGCACTCATTACTTCCGTGTCATATCTACCGTTTCAAACACGCATGGGAGTGCCTGAACACGTTGTTCTTGTGCACGCATAAGGTCCAACGCGAACATAACCTATGATGAGACACGATACACGACAGCTCTCATTCTCTTTTTGCGTGAAGGGATTTCTTGCAGTACGTGCCGGCACCGGCGTTTGGTGGTTGTTCGAGTGCATGACGGCGTCTTCTGACCTTCACAGAGGTCACACCGCATTACCGCCTCTCCCTCCGCAAGCTTCCCCGCTCATCCCCCCCTCTGAAGAACGAAAGCCGTGTGGACTTTCAACCGCAAACCGGCGCTTTTTACCCTGTAGAGAAATCATGCAATGATTCCGCCTCTCCCTCTACCCACTTCCAGTATTCCCTCGCTGCGGTGGAAGGGCCATGGTCCGACACCAAATATAAGATTCTGCAGAGGACCCATTCCCTCCCATTAATTTCCGTAACTAGTGGATGGAGGCGCTGAGCCGTTCTGAACCCCCAGCTCCCTAAGGAGCTCGTGAGAGGTTGCGCCAACCATTGCTCCAACCATTACTTCGTAGGTGCGCTCCTCCTCATCGTTCCCCTTCGCTGTGTAGCGGCGACGTTCGGCGGCTCTATGACGACGTTACATTACCAGAACTCCTCTTATGTATGTGGCAGTCGCTTGAGAGGTCTCATCTCATCCAGCACGACGGTGGTCTCATTATCAGTTTATAAAAGCCGCGCATTACTCGATTCATAACCTCAGCGTTATTGCACCACGCCACCCAAAAACCGTAATAATAACTTGAGCTGCTTTTATTTTTGTTACGCGGCCAGATGTGCGTCGTGGTCACTTCTTTTGTTTTTGATAATTTCATGTTGTTTTGTTGGTGTCTTTACTGGGTAGACACTTTTTAATCACCAGACAATGAAAACTGTGTGAAGTATAAAAAAATGCTTTCGCAATCAAAAAGGCCTGGTAATGCAGTTTGCTGCGGCGATGGTAGCATGCCACTTGGTTCAGTAAATGTGTTTCTGTTTTTAAAGCGACTTTCTAAGTAAAAACGATGGCGTTCTATCAAAAAACTAATGCATATCCTCATAGACCGGTTGGCCGAATGAAAAGCTCTGATAAGATCTTTGGACACACAGCGTGAGCTTGAAACCGGGCTTCTATTACGTCAAAATGGTTACTTCAAAATCACCAAAAAGGAACGCCTCTAGATAAGATAATACGCGCATCGATCATTAATGCGTACAATGGTATACCTTTACCTCACAAGCCCCGTATCGGGGCCCATTTGGATCGTTCGTAGACGCGTTTACTTAGTGCGTGAGAAATCGCCACATAGGATCATTCTTTTTTTGTGATTTAGGTCTTCGAATGCTTGACGATGGATTCGAAGCCCTTCAAGCGAAGGTTCGACGCTCTAGAAGCTTTCGAGCTTCCCTCAGCTTTCTTTATGAAAGGATGGTAAATTTGTTTCACTAAGTCCTGCAGGCAGGCAGACACTGAGATGACGAGGCCCACTTAGATACTGGCCTTTGCCCTACTACAATACCTGGTCATGAAAACTGAGCTGCTTAGACGTCAGGAGCCCGCCCTAGGACCGCATAGTGCAAACTTCTATGACAAATTAGAGGGTTCATAAACGCACTAGCTGGCAAAAGGGCGAAAATGTTTAAATTGGCGCAACTGCCCCAAAGCTACGCCGCTCTGCTATCAGGCGCTGCGTAGTTGACACCTACCGGTTACAAGTAACATCTGGGAAGGAATTTTCCATTTCCGGGGGGGGGGAGATGGAGGTTGTAAAGAGGGTTGTGAGAAGTTTCACTCCCCTGCTGGAAGGGCAAGAGAGTGAGATAGAGTACAACCAGAGTCCGACAATGCTTTTCTTGACGGACTCTGGTAAAACGCTAAAACGGAGGAAAAGGTAATAAAAGCACTTTTAAGTCAGTAGTAGAAAAAATGAAGGATCTCGTTTCAGTAAATCCACTCTACGCTTTTTTTTATTTCCGTGTGCCCCGCAGACCCGTACCGTCCCGTTCCTTCCCCTCACCTCTGGAAGCAGCTGTTGCGCGACCTGAGGGAGTCAGGCCAAGTCCTGACCACTTCCCGGGCCCTGGGGGTCGCGTCGGCCCTGTGGTCCTCCTCCACCCCCAATACCTTATTCCGATGAACGAAAAAAAATGTATTCCTTCATTCCTTCCTTCCTTCCATGTTTTTTCTTCACGGGTATAACAAGTTGGTAGATTTCGGAGAGTGGTTGGACGCTGATGCAGTAAAAGCATGGCGAAATGCTTGTGACACAAGAATATATATCGGCAGTAGTAACAGCTGCGTGGATTAGGGAGCAGACACGTGTGGAAGACATTCTAGCTTAAATTAAGCGGATAGAATGGGCATCGGCAGGTATCGTAATGCGCATGAGAGACAAAAGGTGGGCCATCCGTTTAACGGAGTGGGTGCCGATAGACCGTAAACGGTGCAGGGGTCGGCCAAGGACTCGATGGAAGGATTGGCTATGAAAATTTGGTGGAAAAGAGTGGACTCAGCTGGCACTCGATAGACGATGCTCGTGATCTTCTGGAGAGGCCCCCGTCCCGCAGTGGACACAACCAGGCTGATGATTATGATGATGAAGATGATGAGTAGAAGTGATTGGAATGATGTGCGGGTGTGGTTGTTGTGCACTCGAGCAGCCTCCGCACCCCCCCCCCCCCCGCTCCTCCCCTTCCGAGCACCGTTCCCTTTTTCTTTCTCTTCATTTCACTATCACAACGAAGCCTCTTTAGTTATGCCTTGCGGAATGCTTACAAAGCGGAATGAAGGATCACGTAACTCAACTTCACTTTATTAGATGCGAAGCAGCTTATGGTCGAGCCTGTTCCCTCCGCTGTTGTGTGGGGCGCCGTTGTGCGGCGTCTACACTCCCACTGCGCATGTCTGACCAGGCAACGCTGATGATGATGATTGTGGCAGGGATATGAACCTAGGGATTGGACAAACCAAAAATCCATCACGAGATAGGTTCGCGTTCAACCACCGTCGTCATCTTCCCGTAGGGGAACCCTGAGTACCACACCCCCTGTACGCATGCCTGGCCAGGCACCTCTGATGATGATTGTGGCAGGATGCCCCCAGGGATTGGCCAACAAAAAAATCCATCACGAGATAGCTTTGCGTTCAACCACCGTCGTCATCTTCCCGAAGGGGAAGCCTGAGTAGTATGCGAGGCATTCCTTCTCTCCTGTCCGGGATTGCGCAACGAATAGAAACACCTGCGGCTCCGCGAACGATAATGTGAAGCAGCTTAGGGTTAGAGATGCGACGGTAGCCGCTGCATACTCTGCTGTGGGCGCCACTGTAGCTCCGCGGTATAAATGTCACGCGCGCCCGCTTTGCTCCCCTCATTCTCCTCCCGAAACGCGACGATCGAACTGAAAACTAATGGGAACTTGAGTCGACCCCATGGCTGCTTCGCATACTACTCAGGGCTGCCCTACGGGAAGATGGTGAAACTTTTTTCCTCATTAAAGACCCGTCGAGGGGGTATTACATAAGGGAATACTTTGGGGAATGCGGCACCAATTCCGTTTTTTGCCTTGCTTAGATAGCGAGGGTGATCCATGCGAATGGGAACCGAAAAAAAAAGCGCCCAGTTTTTTTGCAGAAAATCCTTCATTTCAGTTTTTCTTGTTGCCATCGTCACTTTCGGAGCATTTACATTGTCAGGTAAGTGTGCAAGAACCTATCCTGCCGACTTCGTTTTTGAAGCCGAGAGCTTTAGGTGTCTTGTCATGTTCGAACGGTGACCGTAGTCGTATTAGTCGTCGGCGAAAACATGGCGGAAAAACAAAATTGCCACCGCTGTAAAAATAAAATAAATAAAAAACATTGGGTTTTCTGGGGTATGTGAATGCGGGTGGCCTCAGTACCAGTCAAGTGCGCTAACCAGTGAACTCACTGGCGCCATGCCAGTATGTATCCGGATTAAGACTAATGCATACCCCGTGACAGATGAACGCGATGGCACGTGCGTAGAAAAGGTCCACGTCGGCGACAGCTTTTACTGTTCGAAAGCTCGCGCATGCGAACGCTGCCACGTCTCCCTGTGGTAATAATTGGATTGAGAAGACAAAGAAACAAAGGTGGAGAAAGAGATGAAGACACGATGCATCAGTGAAAAAGTCTGATAACCGCTGGCTTTCGCCTCCAACTCGTGTAAGGAGACTTATGTGCCAGAGGAAGGAGAAAGTACTATATTGTGTCCAGAGGAAGAGCACAGTTTGTGCCGATGTGCTCAACCCGACGGCCAGGGTGTCTTGGCTCCTATCGGCGTCTTCGGCCCTATGGACGGCCCACTGCTGGATGTCAGAGTCCTCGTTAAGCAGCACGGTGTACCACTTTTCTTTGCAATTGAAAAGAAAGGTGCCTTTTAATTAAGTATGTTCTTTTTATATCAGGACATTCCCACAGCCCGTATGCCGAACACGCAAGCTGGGGTTAGTGATTCACATTTAACGTCAGCCATTTCTGGGGGAAAGTGCCGGCAGAGGCCTGGGTTTGGATATGTGGTAGTCTGGAGATGTCTCCATGCTACTAGGTCTTTAGTTCAACGAGATGTCAGTTGCAGGGTGTTTCCATCTTTCGCCTCTATCTTGATCGAGCACGCCCCGTGAGGTGCACAGGTGATCCTTGGTGCGGGCAGGGTGTAGGGCTGGTTTTAGGGGCTCTCGGTAGGTGAATGCTCGAGCAGCCTTGTTGGCCCCTTCGTTGTCCTCTGGCCCTGCGTGTGCGGGTGTCCATGTTAAAGTGGTTCTCATGCCTACGTTCTAGTCCTTATAGGCAAGGACTCGTAGTGCCGCGCTGGAGATTCTCCCCTTTGTGAAACTGTGGATTCCGGAATACGAGTCAACGCAAATGGTTCTCGCTTGGGCTGCGGCTACGGCTAACAGCATGGACAGTTCTTCACCTTCTTCGTGATGTAATGTTCGGATGGAGCAGGTGTTGAGAACCTTTTCCTGCGTGATCGGTGACACTGGGACCATAGCCCTGCATTGTTTGTAAGGGGAAGTGTCCGGGTAGACGACTTAAGGTTATCCTTGGAGGTGTTCCCTAGTGCTAGGGCTCGCATTTTTCTGTGCTGTTTATTCTCGACTGGATGCATGTTCTTTGGAAGGGGGGGGGGATATAGATTACTTGGCGTAGTTCAGCTGGAACGGAGTGCTTGTCTCCAAAAGAGCTCCCGTGCGAGATGCGCAGGCGATCGATGATATGCCTGCCGGTTGGCGTCTGTGTCAGGCTTTCCACTTGAGGTGTGTCATGCGACGCGCCTCGATGAGTTCTTCTACGGTGTTGTGTACACCCAGTGCCTCAAAGTTCTCATTAGAGGCACGTATCGGGATTTCCTGAGCCCGCTTATGCGCCCTCTTGATGAGACTTCACTTTGTTGCGCTCAGCCTGCTTGAGGTGTAAGGAAGCGCCTACGTACGTAATTCTGCTAATTAAGAATGCATAGAACAGCTTCAGCAGCGTCTTCTACATGCCCGTATGCTTGTCGGCTATCCGCGCAATCAGTCTCGTGACCTCGTACGTGGCTTTCTCCATGGCTTGTACTGTCTTGCCGTTGTGTCCGTTGCCCTGGAGGCAGAGGCCAAGGGTACGTACGTCGGCCACTTCGGGGATTGCAGTTTCACGTACTCGCAGCGTTAGCTGTGAGTTTGCGGGGTGTGTTAGGGCTTTCAGCTTCTTCTTGTAGGCTTGTACAACAGTTCAGATTTCCCCGGCGAGCAGGGAAGGCCGAGTGTTTTGGCGTGTTCCTCAACAGAGTACACCGCCATTTAAAAGCGAACTTGTACGTCTTCTCTGCTCCCCGCCAACCACAAAGTGACATTGCTGGCGTAAATGCTGCGGTGTACTTCATCTATGCTTTGTATATTTTTCGGCGAGTCCTATCATGGTGGCGTTGAACATGAAGGGATAAATGATCGATCCTTGGGGAAATCCGATTCTCTGCGTAGACATCGGGCGATTCATGAGGTCCCACCCTTTTCTGTGCCGTTCCTGCGTTTAGGAATTCCCTGTTATAGTTGTTGGTCTCCTCTCCTGCCTGTAACTTCTGAAGGCTGCGGAGAATTGATTGGAGTTACAGTATGTCGAATGCTTTCGTTAGATCGAGCGTGATCATCACGCGGGCTTGTCTTCGTTGTTGACGATCTGCTGGTGTAGTTGCAGCATGATTTCTTCGGTTGACAAACCCGCCATGTAGCCTACCATAGAGTGTGGATAGAGCTGGTTGCCTTCCATGTGGTTCTTGATCCTATTGAGAACCTTGTGTTCGATGAATCTTCCGAGGCGGGATGTTAAGGAGGTTGGTCTATGGTTCTCCACACTACGTGCCTTTCCGCGTTTAGGTATGAGCCGCACTAGCGCCTTCTTCTATTGCTTGGGCAGCGTCGCGTTGTGCCAGCATTTGTTGAAGTAGTTGAGTAAGAGCTCGAACTTTTTGTGTGCAAGCTTGCGCAGCATCTTATCGGTGATGCTGTCTGGGCCCGGGGATGACTCGGGTGTTAGTCCCTGTAGCGCTGGTTCGTTCTGCATGGGGAGCGCCTTTATAGTCTCAATGCTCCTTGAAAGGGTTGGCCGGGGTACGTGATCAGAATGAGGTCTTCCCTCTACGCGTCGTGCCCACAAGTTTTCTGCCATTGACCAATTTTTCGTGTATCCCATGAGGGATGGGGCGTGTTGAAATAGCGTAGTATGAGCAGCGGTCGCCCCTTGGCGGCTTCTGTTGTCTTGCGGAAGACATTTGCGAACCTTTGCTGTTTTCTGGGGCTGCTGTATAGAGTTAGTACGAAGGGTACGCGAACTGAGGGAGCCAGTTCCTCAGGGTGGTCGGTAGGAACATGCACTCACCTGGGGTCCAAGCTGACTCTCTGATGCAGAAGCGTGGTGAGGACGAAGAGGAAGCAATTGAAGAGGTTGAAGCGGTTGATCATGCACTCCCCTCCTTTCCCGTCGTCGGCAATGGTCCATTCGCGGAAGCTCAGACGAGCGCTGATGTACATCACGAATATAGTGCACGCAGTCGCCAACAGCACGTATATCCACACCTGCGAGGGAGAAAAAGAAAAACGGCAATCCGAATGAGTGAAATATATAAGAGCATAAAACCCACCTATATTTCATAGATATATATAATATATAATATATCCATATATACTTACTGCGAGAGGTAGGTGCGAAAAAGAAAACGGTATAGTCACAAATGGTTATTTGTCGACGTTTCGGTCAGACGCCGACCTTATAAGACAACATTTCGTATTTCTCTGCAAGTATTTATACTCGTATAAAAAAAGTTCTGATTTTACCGTTTACAGGCGATTTCCTTGCAGCCGGTAATTAACTTTAGTACACAAGGCGAGCGTCAGGCGGGGAGTCGCTTGTACCTATTTTACCGTATGGGCACCAAGGCACAGAATAACATGTGTTGAACAGAACCATGTAGGTGGAATGAATAGCACCAGTTGCGTATGTCGTTTTGTGTGTGTGGAAAGGGCCAGGGTGCCTATGGTGTGTGTAAACTCGCAGTGAAACATAATAAACATGCGAGGTAAAGAGGAGACTTAAGCGCTAGTCCTGTGTGTTTTCTTCATAAAGTGTGGCCCTGATCACTGTGTTTTAATACGTTTCCCTGTTCCACCGACCATCTCGCCACACATTATGCATTGTCAAAACTTGAATCTTTCGAACATTTCTATGGAAAACTACCAATCACTCTTACTAATTATGCTCGGAGTTCCGAAGAAATGTTTACCTCGAACCACAGTAGATGTTTTTTTTTTTTTCTGTATGAAAGGAAATATAAAATATCGGCAACAGGAAAGGAAAACAAACAAAAAACAGCTAGAAACCTAGACCCGACTGCTCTGGAGGGCTTCATTGTTAATGTTTCCTACCGACAGCCAATCGTTGAGCCTTCAGCACGGATAATAAACGAGAACGGAGGGCAAACTGCGGTTCCAAGGGCGGCCAGCTAACGTCACAGGCGCTTGGCCTAGGTTGAGCTAGCGGTGTGTTTATATAGGGGGAGAAGAAACTTTGCGGCTACCGCGATCGGCGTTTCTCTGCGCAGCCCAAATAGAGTTATCGCTGCTATCACTTCGTCAACTAGGTAGCGCTACCTTGTTCTTCGCCGTTGCAGCAACGAAGCTTTGTAGTCCGCATTTATTTTTATTGTGCCATTCTGGCCGCTCGTCCGCGCTTGGGCAATGGTCCCTTTCGCCATCCCGTAATATATTATTTCTCCGTGGACCTAAGTCGCACGATACCGCTAGCCATCAATTCGACTCACATTTAGAGAGCCCGACCGATTATCTATTTTAATCGGTTTGGTATATTTTGCTTTTCTTAGGGTCTCGAACTCAGTAGCCAGCTTGTTCCCCATAAAACGTTCGTCTCTTAACATCTTTTTGAACAACGTCTGCAACAACTGGTTATAAGAACGTTTGGTTCTTCTAAGAGACTGCACTGACACAGTAACAGTGACATTTCGCAAACTTCCTAAAGGTAACTATAAATTAAGGAAAGCAGGCAGAACAGTGGAAACTCACCAGCTACTTTGTTGCCGGGTTGTTATGTGACGTGACGGGGTCGTGCAGTTGGGGGCGGCTCAATAAAGCCAGCGTCAAAAAATTTTACAATCCCTTCCTTTAGAAAGTTGAGCTAAGCTCGAAAGCGTTCTAACGTCAAAACTGCGTCAAATGTTCGTCAAAACCTTCGCTGAAAAGTGCGTCCAACCTTGGATGAAAGCGCGTTCAATCGGTTGTCAAACCTTGAAAGACCCTAATCGAAAACGCAAACGAACCCATGAGACGATTGTTCGAGCACTACGTAAAGGCACCCACTAATGACCTAAATATATACTGATGTGTATTTTATGACATAACGGTATACTATTGTACTCCTCCTTCATGAAAGATGTCGGTATTGTCTTATCTAGAATCCGCTCCTCTTCCGCAATTTTCACGTAACCGTTTTGACAGAGTGGAAGCCCGGTTTCCCCGGACCGGCCGAGGGTCCAGAGAGGTCATCAGAGGTTTTCTGTCGACCAACCGGTCTACAGAGAGATGCGTTAGGTTTTTCATCAGATTCCTCGGTGCCGCAAAGAAAGCTTTCGCTTTGAAATCACGAAGGTGCGATTGTGGGGATGCCTCTAGTTTCATTTATTGTATCACGGGTAACTTTCTTTTTAGTATTCCTCTAGATAACTGCTGTCATCGCCTAGCACAAAGATTTCAAATTCTTTAATATTCATTCTCTTTTTTTGTGAAAAAACTGCTGTTCGAGATGGAATTGAGTTAAGTAAGTTGCCTCAAATCAAACAAAATTTTATTTGGTTTTCAGGACACATGTAAAGACTTCTGGTTGTTTGTTCAACCCCACCCCTCCCTCCTTTACATGAGGCTACGTCGGGCGAGAGTGGGCCACATTGAATATCGGTGCGGCGTGTTTCGAAGCTCCAGCTCCGAACCATTGCTGAAATTCACCCGATGGCGATGTACAATGGGATGACGGCAACGACCATGCGATCGGTTGCAAAAACTGCCGGCTCTGACTCGCTGGCCTCAGGCTAAGAAATGCCTCTGTAAGCGATGAGATACGCCTCCACGGGTACACTTTCCGGAACGCGTTTGTTCCCACGCGTTAGATGGGTGCGTCATCTCCTGTTGCGCCACTCTTGTATGGTCGTGTGCCGATCGAGCGTTATTTGAAAGGCATTGTTGAAGGCACGCATTGCAACATATGTCTGGCAACTTCTGCTTTTCAAGGAACTACGAGCTGGGGTGTCAAAATCATTTTTTCAAGCCCTTGCGACATGTAAGCACAATGAACGTTTGTATTTGCTAACTTTGTCGTGTCACCGTACTCCGTGGTAAAGAGCCCTAGGGTTCTCATAATATTGGGTACTTTTGAAAGATGCACGGGGCTTAACTGTCTCCCTGGAAAGTGCGAATGAAGAACTGTGCCTGTCGATGTATTCTTGTTAATTTAACCAAAATTACTTTTGTTTCACTCGCGCCACTTTGCGGCTATATCGTTGTGTAATCCCACTGTGTAATTATTGAGAATGCGACAAAAAATCTGCCTAACAATTATATCCAAGGAACTGGAGCGACGAAGGCACAATGGTTCTCGATCCGAGGAGTACTGACGTAGCAATTCCGGCTGTAAAAAATGACAATCACTAAACAATGATTCTTTAACATTGGTAATCATTAATCTCCTTTTATGCACGCTGGCATGCCTTGGTTTGCTTCCAGCTTTCCTTGGTCGACTTCGGTTTTTGCATCATTTGCGTCTTCGCCGGCACAGTGAGACATAAAGCCATCTCCTCTGTAAGTCCACCATTCCAAATAGAGATAGAGGTTCCTCCAGTGTGATCTTGGTTGGTCCACAAAATCTTTGTTTTTTTTTCGTGCCTGCTACTATCATGGCGACCAGTTTGAATTTGAAGTTAATCCCGAAAAAGCGCAAACTGCACAAACTGCACGGACGTAGTCAGAGGGAACTACCTGAGCACAGACATACAATTGAATTTATTTTCGCATAAAGGAACATATATGCATGCTACTGGCATTCTGTTTATCTGGATAAGGATTACCTACGCAAAAAGACTGTGCCGAATATGTTACAGTAGAACCCCGCTCTTACGTTCCTCAGTGCGGCGTTTTCCCGGATGCTACGTTGTTTTAGTCTTGCCCCGGCGCAGCTCACATGGAGTAAAATCCTCACAGTTACGTCTTGGCTCCGAGTACGTTCCGGGATTATTCGTCGCAACCTGACACCCCGGAACCGCCCGCGCAGCATGCGCGGACCGCCAATTTGACGTTTGGCGAGCCTTGGCCAGGCTTGGCTACGGAACTGACTGCATGAATCCGCACGCGGGTGAGATTCGTCCCCACTAGATGGCCCTATGTTGCTCTATGCTATCACCATTATCACTACGTTTGAAATGGAAGTTTCACTTCGGAATGCCGGAAGTGCATGTTTGCCATAAAAGCACAACGGAAAGGCTAGCACGCGCTCTCGTCGTCATCGTGCGCTTCAAGCTTTGCGAGCACCGTTGAACTTGCAACCGAGAACTTTGTCGTGCCTGGCGTCGTGAAAACGAGGGAGGCTTTCCCTTCAGGGAAAACTTGCCGCAGTAAACCCAGTATACAAGCAGCAAGCGCGGAAGGAAGTCGACATCGCTAGGGACTTTGCTGTGCCACGCGTGGTGTTTTCCAGCGACCGCAAAAAGCGGCAATCCTATATTCTCGAATGTTTTAATGCAAGAAAGCCAAAGTTGCAGAAATACATGGCTGCAAGTCAAACCTACGATGTTTTCGTTCAATTTCGGAGGTTTTCTCGCTGCTGCGCCTTCCTGGTTGTGACGTTTTGTTTTTCCGGTCCACTGAAAAACGTATGATCGGGGTTCCAGTGTATAAATATTCATTCTGCTGAAAATAAATCGAGTTGGGAGTGACAGATTCGTTTGTTTCTTCCTCGAATTTAATTCAGGTGAATTAAAATGTGTCAGGGGAAAGTAGTGTAGGAAAGGGTATGGAATATGGTAAATTAAGGTGAAATAAGGTGTACTAAAATGAATTGAGACAGATTAGGATGAGATAAGGTGGCTGAAGATGAACGTGCGTGGTGCAATAGCGTGGTTGCTGCGTCGACGTTTGGGCGTGTATAAATGGTCCGCCTCACAACAGTACCCCAGGCCTTCGGCTTCGAAGCCCTTAAGAGTCAAGTGTCCCGGTAATTTTTTTCGGATCAGACACGTGAGGTGCGGCGCGGTTGGCACTGGTGAAGAAAACGTCCTCCTTGCTGGGACCGCGAAAGCAATTGGCAATTCCAATTCTCAACAGTGCCCTGAGTGTGGAGGAGGAGATGGGGTGGTGAGGCCTAGATAACATTCGCATGCGTCCACGTTTTGTCTTGATCTGCTTAATAAAAATAATTCACGCAGTCGTCACTTGCCTCTCGAGTCAGAGGCAGGAAGAAAGACCAGATTCCGCCGGGGCTCCGGGGCTCTCCCCTCTTGGTGACCGCCACCAGGCCAGCCGTCATGAAGGGAAGTGTGAAGTCGGTGACCCGCTCCCTGTTCTCGGTGATCGTGATGTCGGCGATGGCCAGGTCGGCTTTCTGCGAATCGCCAAACACGCACACATCAACGGCGCCCACATGAAGGGAAGGTGGCTTTGTACGTGCTTTCGCATGTACCATCACTAAGTGGTCCACGTATACTGACTCCGATGCGTGCTTTCTACCAGCGACATGAGACTGAAGAAGTCAGTTTTTTCTGAGCCATCTGGCAGCCCTCCGTGCTTAGGAAAACAGCCTGAAGACTGAAAAATACGAAGAAACAAATAGGCTATAACGCTGACACCATTGTCATGTTTCTTCTTTCGTGTGGTTTGAAATACTTTCAGTTCGGAGATTCAGCACTCTTCTCGGCCGGCTGCTTTGCGTTCGTCCAACACTGTAAAGCGGCCTTTAATTTTAAGTCACTGTTTTTACTTATTTTAGGACATGAAGTGACAAGGTGTAATCAGCTCAGTTTATAGGCGGCAAACGCTGCTAGAACATCTAAGAAGATTTCACTTAACCATTAAGCCGAAACATTTATCCGGATTCTAGAAACTGCTGCTGTGCTCGTATTGAATTGCCGATTAACTGTTGCATCGGCTCCGGTGATAATTTTATTCAGATTGACTCACCCAGTCTGACGACGTTCTCCGCTAAGAGTAAAACGTTGTCTGATCATAAATAATTCTTCAGGCGGAAACAACTAAAATGGCTCATTTAAAACGAAACAGGTTGAAATTCATTCTTCTTTTACATTACAGACTTTGAAAATACCCAGAAGAGCTTGCTGGCGAATTCTGTAATTGTGTTGTTACACATATCTACATGGCCTTAAAACGTGTACACATCGCGCTTACTGTTCAGTGGACACGCGCTAATCGGGATTTTTCCAAGTTGACGTAATTACTCACAACCAAATATGACTTCGCCACTTATTTATAACCATCAGTCATTGCTCGTTTGAAGCTTCTTGCAGACGACGGCTAGGTTTTCATATATCTTGACCGAGTGCACATGCTATTCAAATGAGGACTGCCGTAACAAAGCACACGGACGTCACAAGACGAAAGCATTTGTTTGTACCGTGATATTTCGTTTAATATGTCACGGCAAACGGTGATTTCCTCAGAAGAAACGCCACACCGGTGATGTATTACTAGGCATGTGCTAGGTGGCCGACGTCTGTCGGAACGAAAACAAACAGCGAAAAGCGTGACACGAGAATTCCTGAGGGCTGTTGAGGTAATAAATACGCCGCGGGCAGAAGGGGTCAGCTGGAACTAGCACAAAAATATGCGCACTCACTTGCATCTGGCAATACTTTAACACGCAATATGGGAAAACCAATTGTACTAGAGGTTTCCAAACAAACAGCTGCGCTCGGTCTTCATACTCCGCTATATTTGAACAGTAATCTAATTGCGTAATACAGTAACTATGAAAAATTAGCTTACTATGGCATGGCGGCTTTACAAACACGCTTTGGGTTGGGATGGATACTACGTAAGTTTACCCAAATCCCACATTCCAAGTAGACTGTGCGTGACCATGGCGGGCAAAAAACTGCTCCGTCGATACATACCCGGAGAAAAGTAAGCACCTGAATTTTGCGCGCAATGCATCGTACGCAACGGGGGTTGCTTCGAGTTCGAAATAAGTGTCACTGTCCATCCTTCCCCTGGGCCTGTAGGCTGACGTTTCCGGGTTACTGAACGTGGCTGAAGTCCTATGCAGGGCTACGTCCCAGTCGCGTGAGGGTGAAACATTCCTGACAGCTAGGTTACCTACATGCACAGCGTACTGGCCAAACGGACGCATAAACGTTAGAATGTGCAGTGGTAGCGATGGGCGAAGATTATAAATTCAAAAATGACAAGCAGAAACCCGAAGAGGCCCCGAAACATACAAAAATTGGTGCTTGAGAAAGCAGCAATTCTAGGGTGTTTCGCTACGCGAGGCGACATCAAGGTATGCCGATGTTTAGCTGCGGAGACCGGGACAGACAAGTAAAGACACGGGCAGCACGGAAAATCTCGAAAAGCCATACAACGAGCGACTTGAAGCTGTTTCACATCTACCTAATTTGAAAGCAGTATTCTTGAACATGCTGCGTTCAGTTATTGCGCCCTCTTCAAGAAATAATTGGTTTATGATACAGTAATAAGGCAACAGGGGAGATGGGGCGCATAGTGAGTCAGAAACAACAAACCTTCATCCGGTTCCCCTTTTCCTATACGCATTTAAAAGTACATACATGTAAATGTGTCTTTCCTTTACCTAAACGAAGTAGTTTTCAAACTTCATGTTTCAAACAGTACCGCGTGTCGTGGCGCCGGCAGTGCCCGACTTCTAAATCGAAGTCAAGGCAAACAACCACTTTGCAACAGATGGCGCCCCCATCCCGGGCTCCTCCAAATGCGTACTATAGAACATGGTTGAGCCAGTTGGAGATGGCGCCACCAAGCTGTCTGTGACGGTTACCCTAGACTCCGGTGAAGGTCCTGAGATCATTGAAGGCGGTAGATCTGAATCCTGTAGAAATACTATAATCGTGTGTCGTAGGCTGAGCTGGTAATTGACGACAAAAAAAAAATAGAACAATCCCTCTGATCTCAAAGCAGCCATAACTTTGTTGAAGTTGAAAGAACTAAGCTTCAGTACCCTCACTCAGATCCATTCTAGCAACGAAAGACTCTTTTTAAGCAAAAAAAAAAAAACCTCAAGCAGTGTATAAAAACATTCAAATTTCGCGCTACAGTGACATGTTACGGCCAGGAGGGACGTCTGAAACGACAAAGGAAGCACTTAAAAGGATAATTACCCAGTGTGTTAACTAACCTTAGCATTAAAGTGGTTCTATCAAAGTAGAGGCCCCACTACAATCGCCCAGTCATGTTTCTTTGCGATGGCTTGAGTAGGCGACAGCCAATCGCACAATTAAGACTCTATGGCGGCATGGCAAAGTCGCCTGTAAGTTGGGGCACGTCGCCACTGCTTATTATGCTTTCTTTATATTTTTAATTATTTGGTTTTAGTTTGCGACCAACTTAATATCGTCGTTATGGGGACAATGCAGTCTTTTTTGTAATGAAACAGACTTGTATTTTTCTTCATGGCCTCTTTGAATGTGGGTCAGTATCTTTAAACAGGATCACAGACTCGTGGTATATCGTCTCTTGGTGCAATGTCTGTTTCAGCAAGGCATTTTTTCGCGTATAAAAAATAACCAGGTTTTTGTAAATTAAAAATAGGTTCAGGTTTCAATGTGATCGTAGCAAACACAATAAGAAGTATCCTAAGGCGGCGCGTAGATAGGTGATATTACAAACACATCTATACGTAGAAGGGCTTGTGTTTTGGCTAGTTGTGTTCAATATTTGTAGTTAGCGCACAGACAAAAAAAATACACGACCGGATGTTATGAAAATGAGTGCTACCTTCCAACTACAATTTTAACGAACAAGGGTGAAATATATACGACTTTTAGGTCGTATATATTTCCCCCTAGTTAATTAGGTATGTGGTTGGAAGTTAGCACTCACCCTCATCACGTCTTCCTGCGTCTTCTTTGAAGCCCTTTGATAAAAATATTCATAAATCATAGAATTCTCTCGAAATCACGAGGCCATAAAAACCGGGCACCAACTTATTTGTAGTGTTTTGAGGTACTGGAAGATCCGATTTGAGAAAACTTTCTCGCGGAATGAATTTCTGGGGGGCACTTTTCTATTCGGACTTTAAATAAAGATGCAATATTTGTTTTGTTAGCTAACTATAAGTTGTTTTGAGTCGTTTTTATGGACTAGCATGTGCCGTACCACGACAGCACGCACCTATATCGAGGCGTACAAGCACCAAAGCGCCTCACAATAAGAGACTCATAATTAGTCGCGACGTGTAGGTGTTTGTGCGCTAGTGGCGGCATTGGCCATTGGTAAGAGGTATTAGTGGCAAGCTACGTATTCAGTGAAGATAAACCCTTGAACATTTCTGATTACCACGCCGGCACATTCTTATTATACTCCTAATATTATTCGTCATATACATGATCACACTCAGCAGATGGTGTCACGTGTACTGCAGGAGGATGACGTCTTGCATAAACTCTCAAGCGCTCCCCTTTTGTGCTATTAAATCTATCTCAGCAAAAATTTTAGTGTCTTTGCCAATATCTGTAATAATGCACATCCATAGCGATTATGTTGATTGATTGATTGTAGGGTTTAACGCGCCGACGCAACGCAGGCGATGGGGCGCGCCGTAGTGGAGGGCTCCGGATTAATTTGACCACCTGGGGATCTTTAACGTGCGCCGAAATCTCGCATAGCGATTATGTCACTCGTGTGGTACACCAGTTGGCTTTTACTGAACCATGTGTCCAGATCGCAGCTTTCCTTCGTTTTTAATTCTAGGCAAAATGTTTTCCGCATCAATATTTTAAAATTCATGATCCTTTATTTGTGTGCTTAGGCCTGGAAGTTCTAATCATTTTCATGAATGCTTAGGTTGGCTGAAGCTTACTTGAAGATGCTTCATAAGACCGGAAGATATGACCCATAGGTCAGCACGGTAGCACCACATTGGCTCCAAAACTGAAACGTTCGGCGTATTTTCATGGCTAGTGGTACTCTCAAAACCCGGGAGATGTCTCCGTGAACATTACACTTTTGCCAGTAAAGTAATCCCTGTTTCCTTCAGTGGTTCCTTGCTTGGGTTCCCTTTCACCTCATCCTTTGTGCCTGACGCAACTTCGTTGATCAAGTTCGTCCAAGAGATTGGCGTGGACATACCAAAGTGCCCATGGATTCCCACTACTTTCGCCTCTTTTCATGCAATTTGATGCGCACCATTGGTTTCAGGGCGTAAGCTCTTTATGCAACAATAATAAGTACCTTCTTCTTTTTAAATTAACTACCCCCTTCTCCTTCCTGTCTTCCCTTTTATTTCATATTGCAGCGACGGAGATCACAATCTTTCTCGGCGTTATTTTATCACGTCTTTTACTCCAATTCATTACATGCGTCAAGCTTGAAGCTTGTCAAGGCTTCCAAGCTTTCTGAAGAACTGTGCGGATGCAATTTATATGGTGGTATCTTTCTCATACAGCTACTGTTGGCGCTGAGATTTGCGCAGTGTGTTTGTAATCCTCATGCGCTCTGACTTCTAATGATTGCAGTTTTGATAGAGGATGCTTCATGCAGGTTGCTAAAGTGAATGCTCTGTTACGCCCATGTCCAACAACGTGAGTCATTACTGGCACAATTATCCAGAGCCACCGCCGTGGACTTTTGCCGGGTGTGGACGCTCACGCCAAGTGATACCGCTGAGGATAGGCCTCGCAGTAGCGGTTGCTTAAAGCCCCGCCACTGTGGTCCCACGTGAGTAGACGGCGGTTTACCAGCTGCTTTGCCGGTTCTTGTCGCTCAGTTTGGTCATATGATGGTGCACCGACGCTGGAGCGCACATGGAAAGGTGTGTTCTAACCGCCATCAAACACTGTGAGCATAGTCATTGTAAAACCAAGAAAAAAAGACGCTTCGCTTGTGATAAGAAGTTTACAAGTGTTCAACTTGACTAATTTTTATTCATTTTTCAAGGAACTGTTAGCCTAAATTCAGTATAAAGTAGAACCGGAACTCTGTAGTATTTACTGTAAATTTCAGTTACGCCCACATTTGATGGGGCACCGAAATGCAACGTATATTCTAATAACTGAGAGTGCGCCACTTTTCCTTAGCAACTCGCGGCACTTCAAACAAAATTTTGCATCGATAAGCTAGCATGTCCTGTCAATGCTGCACAAAAATACAATGTCTGCAAATGATTGAAGAAAATATGGGGTGAAATTTGAAGGTAATAGCGTTTTCCTTGTTTCTCTTTCTTGGTCTCGTCTGGTTACAGAAATTGCAGCAAAAGCATGGGGCGTATCCTGATAAAAGCTCTCACTATGTGAACGGATTTCTTGTTTTGCCCGCGGTCCACGTCATGGAGTAATAGGATTTCTCTGAAAAATCTGAAATATGCGTACCTTTCGGCACTTCCGGCATGCCCTCATCACATGCGTTTATTATGGAGAAATACAAAGCTTGGTTGCGTTAAGCCTTTTAACGGCTAACTACGACATCTCGTTTGTGCTTAAAATATTCCCGTATGCAGTCTCTGCTACAGAAGATATGCCCTTATGAGGGTTCCTAGTATGCTGTTTCCTTTATGGTAAATGGCGAAAATTAAGAACTCCTGAAGGAACCCGGCAACTGCATATCTTGCCCACTTTCAATATGCCCTCATCACATGCCTTAGTACGAAAAAAATACGTCTTGCTTGCATGCGGGTTCCATAAATAGAATTAGGCATGAAATAGCTAACTCTAACCCGCTATTCGTAGCAAATGTAGTCCTTTATGGAGTCTCTCCTACCAAAGAACCTTCGTGAGCTTCCAAGTACACTTTTTTCATTAATGATAGACAGAGGTTTAACTCGGAATTCCGGGAAAAGTGGCGCGTGTACATATCGTCTGCACTTTCTATGTGCCCTAATCACAGTGGCTTTATCGGAAGGGACATACAAAGCTTGTTTGCATAGGAGTTCTATAGTTGGAACAAAGCATAGAACTGGTAACCTCCGATCAGTACCAAAGAGAGCCACCAAAACAGCCCCGGCTAGAAAAGGTTCTCTGTGGGTTTTCCAAGATAACTTTCCATTACCCGTGTAAGGCGCCTAAACTTATCAAGCGCTTTGATATTTTCATTCCTGACTAAAATAGACAGAAACGTTCTGATACCCCCATAATTATGTTTATATAAAAAACCACCAAGCAGCTACTCTTTTCTCTTCAACCCTCGCCTAGTCGGGAGCCCATTCAGTGGTCTCAGCCAGAATCAACACAGCATGAAGTTTTCTTCGGGGTACAGCGGATACTCTTTCGTTGTGTGCTTTTAAGTAGGAAGCCTAATAGTTCTTACGCTCAGTGAAATCACCAATATAAAATTGACGAACCAAGCTTTGTCACCCAGGTACAATAGTGAGCTTGTTTTCACGAAAACTCGATATAGAAAATTGTTCGTTTTAATGATAGCGCCACCGCTGTTTTAAGGCTCACAAATTACTCAGAAGCATTTACCCAGTGCACGTCCTTGTTTTTGGCGTGTATTCACGCGCGAAAAAGAGGACAGAGCACATCTGCGTTTTGTTAACATGTACCACGTGGCAGCGTTACCTCGTCGTCAAAGGAGTGTTTTAGAACGCAACTGCTGCATTCAGAATTCCCATTGTCAAAGCACGCAAGGTGAAAAGAGGGAGCGATAATATCCGCAACAGTGTTCCAATTCGGAAGGAGAAGAAAAACACTGACCACGTACGTCTGCGTCGCTTGAGATATAATCGTGAAAGGGTGCGGCGGAGGGTATTGGTCAGGTTAATCCAGAAGGCGACAGTTCCAGTGTTCTAAGATTTTTATCTCGTAGCGTTGTGCCGTTGTGCACTGAGCGCCCTAGTTTTTCTTTGATGCTTGGCGGCGTGGCACCACCTACTATTCTCCAAAGAGCTTACGATGACAGCTGGGCCCCGAGAAATTTAAAAGGTAATTATGAAATGTGTGTATTACACGGTATTTACTGATCCCAGTTTTTATACGCATCTTAGTTTGCTTTTCCGCCCCTAATTTAGGCTTTATATTGGTTATTGAGAACCAAGCGCGAATTTTCGCCACTTAAGCTTTTTGTAGTTCAATTACGTTGTGGTGGAATCACTGTGTATAGCGTTGTTTCCGTGCTTCCAGGCGCGCTTGATGAGCACGGCGAAGAGCAGATGCCTAGTGCCCACAGACAATGGCTCTATGAGCGTAGTAATGCTATAGCGTTAAAAATAATAGAACGTTCAAAAGTGATTTTCACCATACGGGTGCATGGGTTGGTCAGCATTTGTGCGAATGCGTAACTTGCATGTGACCTGTGTCTGTGTGATAGCACTTAAGCAGCATGCAATCACACCTACCGTGCTTGCATCATCGGGGCCATTTTTGTGGGTGTGAACCAGAAATAATGAACCACCGCAAAATTCACACCCACTGTCCTTTTTTTTCAGTATGACTTTCCCCTGTTGTCGTTTCTACCAAATAGACAGTTGCAGAAGTAGACGACGCTATCCCCCGCATCTGTATTTTGTTTTCAGTCTCTTAATGAGAGCTCACCTATGTATACCCACAGCACATGCGGCGTTCTGTTTGCTTTCTGATGCACGAAACACGACTCGCTCAGTGTCGACTTTCGGTATATGTGTACTTACTCCCGCTATGACTTCTCCGATCATTCCAGTCCAATGTCCCGTGATGTTCGCTATGCCGTACACGCCGTCGGGCGACAGATGGAGCTCATACTTGAAACTGAGTTCTTCAGAGAGCTTGTCAAGTAGGTCGACGCAGAACCCGCTGAACTTCACCTTTCCGTCCACTTCTTCAGCGATCATGAAGGGTGGAACCTGAAAGGTGTTCAAAATGGCTTACAATAAGAATCGTTTTCATTGGAGGACAGTATTGTGTCCGAGATGTATCCAGCGGGAATGCAATTCTGACGCTGAAACTGGTGGGATTCATCCTGGGGCATTGCAGAATTTTTAACGTAATGACATCCATCCCTCAATATATCAAAGGAGATAAAAAACCTAGGTGATCTAGTTCTCATAACAACGGAACGTAAAGGGGTAATAAACAAAATTATCGCTATTGAGTTTGCATTAACTGACCTTTCATAACTCGCGTGACACCATTAGCACCCCCCTCCCAGGCGTTGTTTTCACCAAAAGAAGACACCGTCGGAAGCCGTTTCTATAACCCGCTGCGCAATGCAAAAATCGGCGTAGTTATTGAGGCACCATAAATTTATTTATTATTTAAAGTTGATTTCGTGGCCCCTACCGAGTTCTTGTGGGAGCGTTCCTGTGAACAAATACAAGCAGTTGACACTGGAATACGGGGAAAATCTTGAATAGCAAAGATTAAAAAAATTGGAGCAGCTTGCACTAGTGATCCAAGGCTGGAGAACCAGCAGAACTGGCGGCCCCTCTGTCTTCGTCAGAGACACGCTGTGGCGCCTCACATAGATTTCCGAACTTGCTGCTAAAAATTCCCCATGACTGGCAGGCCCGGATCATTTTATCCGCAGGCTTTCACATCTCTCACAAAGTGGTCCGCGCTAGGACGCGCTACCGTATTCGCGAACTGTGCGTCTGTTGCGCGAACTGTTCTGTATTCTCTCTCTCTCTGTGCTCCCCACTTCAGGAGAGAACGCACAGGCACTGGCGAGGAGACGAGCCCGCCAGAGATCACGCCACGAACGCTGGGCAGAGTGTTCGTGAAAGTCGAGTGGTGGCAGGGCGCGCGATGACGTCATAGCTAGGCGAGGGAGGTTTAACTTCGCATACGCCGGTGGGCGAAGGTTGTGCCGGGCGGCGGAGCCGGAGGAGTTTTTTTTTTTTTTTTTTTGCGAATGGCAACGAACCAAGCACTAGATGAAACAGCTCTTCTGTCAAAAATAAGCGTCTTGAGTTTGCTCTAGCATCTAAGCCATGCGGTCGATTGGAACGAGAAACACCACAGTAATTTCACAATCACGTTTGTTGGCACACTCCTCGGCGCTGCGCATCGCACATACTATTCAATTGGACTAACCTACCGATTTTTAAAGCGAATGGTTTCTTAGTGGGGCCGAGGGGGTACTGTCGAAAAACTAATCCATTTCCCCATAGACGGGTTGGATGGGCACGAAGCTCTGACCTTCGCTGTCCCGAATACAGTGCTCGTCAGGTTTGTCTAGGGCAAGGGAGCGCACGGCTCCACAGGATGCTGGCGGCATCGGATGCTGTCGGCTTGATTGGAGATAGCTCGCCATTACGCGTGCGCAGGTCTCGGCAGGCTTGGGCCAGTACTCGTTTCGCATGTGACACTCTAATTTCTAGTTTGCACAACTTACAAGGGGCGCTTGTCTTCAATGGTGCCAGCCGTGAGCGTTGAAAGGCCAGATTGACGCGTCGTTCGACGGGGTGCACCATCACCGTGGGAGGTTACGTAATTGCACAAAACAATCTGCGCTAGGCGTATGAATCTCACATGTATCAAACGAAAAGCACGCAGCAAGAATGCCTTTCAGCGCTTCCAGTCGAACCTTTTGTGTGATTACGTAGCTGCTTGGCTGATAATTAAGCGCTTATCTATTCAAGAAAGATGGCTAAAAACCACGAGATAAAAACGATTGATTGTAGGGTTTAACGTGCCGACGCAACGCAGGCGATGAGGCGCATCGTAGTGGAGGGCTCCGGATTAATTTTGACCACCTGGGGATCTTTAAGGTGCGCCGAAATCTCGTACACACGGGCGTTTTTGCTTTTCGCCTCCACCAGAAAAACGGCCACCGCGGCCGGGAATCGAACCCGCGTTCTTGTGTTCAGCAGCACAACGCCTTAGCCAATGAGCCGCCACGGCGGGTGACAGAAAAACGAGAAACGACGAGACTGAAGAACGCGCTACGCGCTCATCTCCCGTGCCCCGGTTACGGCTGGCACTGCAGAAAGGAAGCGCCCCTTGCGAGTCGTGGCATCTGAAACTTGAATGGCCCCTTTCTATACCACGATCGCTCCGAGCCTTTCCGTTATCTGCGCACGGGCAACGGCAAGCTATCTCCAACACAGAAGCTATCAGATGTTGCCAGCATGCTCCGATGTCACGCGCTCGCCCTAGTGAAGCCTGACGCACACTGTGTATGCATGCCTTGGCGAGCGATAGTCTCTGTGCCGCGGTGTGCAATCGTGAAGACGCCATGGAGCTGGACGTATTCTACACCAGTACGCGCTGGAGCAACCCGGAACAGCATGAGTTTGTGCGAGGAGTAATACACCGAGTGACCGCGCCAGGCTCTGAATCGCTCACAGTCTTCTCCACCGGACCGACCGGCTCCGGAAAGAACATTGTGCTGCACCTCGCAAGGGGCGTCTAGAGCAGATACTGCAAACCCGACCAGTTCAAATGCGTTCGTCGTCTGCGCGAGCACGGGAAAGGTGACCGTGGAAATCAGCTGCATCACCCTGCACGCGGCTGTCAGGCAGACGCGGAAAGGCATCGCGAACAATACGGACTTGGGGAAGAACACGCCGCGCAGCGTCCTCCGAAATGTGCTGGCCATGATCATCGATGAAGTCAGCTTGATGTCTTCGGAACCCATGGCGCAACTAGACGTTTTCCTGCGCGAAATTATGTACCAGCTGAACGAACCGTTCGGCGGACTCAACGTCATCTTTTGCGGCGACCTTCGCCAGCTACCCCCTGTCAAATCCGGCGAGGTGTACGTCCGCAGTGCCGCGCCTCTAAAGTCTATCACGAAGGAGCTGCCGCGGTACCATCTCTCGTACTTCCCCCCTGACGAGAGTCGCCTGCAGAAGAACCAGCGCTAACTACATTTATCACTAAGGTGGGAGATGGAGGTGCCCTCGACGACGACGGAATCGCTTTGCTCGAAAGTCGTTTTGTTAGCGCCACGAAGCGCGCGGGAGCGAGTTTCCAAAGCGTTACACCTCTTCTGATACAAGAAAGGAGTGCTAAAATATAACACCGAAGCCGCTATCAAGTGCGTGACGGACGTAGTTTAGTGCAATCCGACAGGTACCTCGGATAGCGATCCGTAGAGGAACGCGAAAGCGCGCAGGGTGCGTTCCAAAAGCTATCCCAAACGCAAACTGGAAACTTGCGCCGATAGATCGCGTTGGCAGCGTCAAAACCCTACGTCGTCAAGGCGTCAAGCACAAGTTGGTCAATGGCGCAGTCATAATCCTCGAAGCCATCAAATACAAGAGGACCGACTGCAATGACATCTTCCCCATCTGTTTCCGGTTCAATATGAAATATACTGCAGCGATGCCAGACCGAAATCCATGCTGTTGAGAAGAGACGCGCACGACCGAGGCGTAAGGATTGAAGAAAAGTGGACGCCATAGGGAAGTGGAGTGCGGCGGTAACGCTAGACAGAAAGGTCGGCGTTTCGTGTTGTCGGACACAGTTTCCTTTGATGCTAGCTGTGTACTCACGGTTCACAAGTTGCAGGGAGGAACGAATGGAGACGAGCTGTACGAGCACGACATAAAGCACCCGCAAAAGTTGGTCTACGTGGGTCTGAGCCCGGATGTGAACAGGATGTGAACAGGCTGAACTTGACCAACGTTGCGGGTGATGATGTGTTCTAACACGACACAGACAATGCGGACCGCAACCTCTAAAACAAGTTCCATTGTCAGAAGCAATACCACTTGGAGACGGTAAGCAAGTTCGTAGTGGAAACCTTACAACCAACTTCTCGCGATAATTTTATTGTGGAAGTGTTGAACGTAAGGTCGCTCTTGAAACATGCCGAAGTCGTCGCTCATGATTTATCTTGTGTAGTACCGACGTCCTGGAATTCTTGGAAACCTGGCTTCGAGATGGGCCTGTGCCCCTAAGTGGACACCGCCTCCTAACTTGACAACGGCATCCGAAATCTACTCGAGCCGGTTGCGTCGCTGTGTACGTGGAGAGTCATCTGACCGACCTTACAACGCGGTGGCGTCTACGCCCCGAAGGCGTCTACGGCGCCTAAGATGCGTGGGTCATCACTTTGTCTGCTCTGGTGATAGTGTGTGTTCTTAAGACACAAGCCGTCCATGGATGATGTGCGTAGGCTCGTGACCGAAACGTTACGCGAACTGCGACATTACAACAATGTACTTTTACTCATGTGCGGAGACTTTAATGTGGATGTCTCCAAGTGCTCAGGTAAAAGGACGAAAGAGTACGTGACGTCCATACATGGTTTGTTTCTCAAACGCAATTGCTATCAAGTTCACCACTCTACATCGTTCCTGCATCTACCTGACCTTTAAAATACCATCTGTAGCCGTCAGGTTTGCAGAACCACTGACCGTGCACCACAGCGACCACAAGTCAATAATGTGCACTCGCAACGTTCGACGTTAATAAACGTTTTATCGGTGTAATATACGTTGTGTGCTGCCTTTCTGCGTCCAACCTTCGCTAAAACTGCGCTCAAACGTCCTTACTAGATTCGTTCGTTCTTCGTTTGCGATTTGGGCCATTGAATATTTGACGCACTTTTGACGAAGTTTTGGGGTTAGAAAGCATTTACGCGTCTCTTCACTTTCTTCGGGAAGGGATGGTAAGGTTTTTCGAAAAATAGGGAAGGGAGAGTAAGTTTCTGCGCGGGAAACATTTACATTCACCTAAAATAAAGCCGTACGGCTGCAAAGGAAGGCTCACAGCTTTAGCCAAAACTTACTATCCCTTGCTGATTTCTCATAAAACGGTCGATTAAAACTTGTCCCTCACTTCGAGTTATGGAGCACTTCGCTCTCTCGCTACGAACGACTAGCCTCCTAGTTAGCTCAGTCGGTAGAGTGACTGCCCTAGTTAGAGGGTGTTTCCTGGGTTCGCATGCTGGACCAGGAAAATAGTTTCTTCAACTGCGAGGTTTCTGAGAGCGCTGTATAGGTTTGGTGTGTAGAAGTACGACCGGGGGTGTATCCCTGGAGAACCGTTTGAGGAGGTGAGAAGAGCTTGCGCGTAGGTTGGTCCCTCTTACCGGACAGTTAGAATGTTGAGGGACCTGCTCATCACTCTGGTCGTCATCGTCCTCATCCTTGGTAATATTTAATCCCTCAGTGGGGGTCCAAGTCCATCTGAAACCGGAGCAAAACCACCCCGCAAAACCGATGACTGAAAAGTCAGCTTCTATCTAAACAAAAAGATTCCAAAAAGAAAGTTCTGACGCGTGTCCTCATTCTTTTTATTTACGTCCTACTGCGGCAGCAAAAGGATATAATGTTATTTGATCTCTTTAAAACAACCGGACCCGGCCTTGACTATATTGACCCTTCTAAGATAAAACTTGTGTCACAAGAATTATCGCCCATTTTACCCGAAATCATCAAAAAGTTGTGTTAAGGTAGCAACTTCCGCGATTGTCTTAAAGTTGGTAAAAAACCCCGTTTTATAAAAAAGGGGACCGGATATGTATTAGCAAACTACCGCCCGATCTGCATGCTTCCGTTTTTTAGTAACGTGATTGAAAAACATTTTAACACCCGAATAATGTCTTACCCATGAAATTTAACCTCCTCTCTTTTCGCACCAAGTTGGGTTCAGACCGGGCTGCTCTACACAACAGGCACAACTTAGTTTTACTGACCAAATTAATAAGGCTATTGACGAAGGTTTACTCGTTGTAAGAGTTTTCATGCAACCTAACTATGGCGTTGATAAAATTAACCACCATATTTTGTACATAAGCTCGAAGCCTCTGTATATCAGGGCCTCCCTTGGAATCCTTCGTAATTATTTAACCAACCGCTCTCAGATTGTTCACATTAACGGTACACCTACCACTTCTAAATCAATCAACACTGGGAGTCCGCACGGCTTCATACTAGGTCCTCTACTATTTTGTTATTCATTAATGACCTTCCTGCTATGCTTACACATTTAGACGTCTCATATATGCCGATAATACTACAATCTTTACATTACATAAATCAGGCACTGAGATTCAGCAAAGATTGAATTCAGACTTATTAAACGTTCACCATTGGTGTGGCATAAATAATCTTCAAATAAACCCAACAAAAACTACATTTATGATATTTTCTTCCCCAAAACCCAAGCCTACTTCGCGTGCTTTTTTAACTCTTGACAACCATGTCATTTAGTATTTATCCGATACCACACACGAACTTTCTCGGCGTGGTCGTAGACAAAAATTTGAAGTTTTTATATCGCGTCAAATCATTGCCTAAAAAGGTAGCTTTCAGAACTCATGTCCTCATCAAGGCACGCCCTTATTTTCCCCCACGCATTGTTCTTTTGTTATACTATGCATATATTCATAGTCATTTTTCGTACTGCATTTCATTGTGGGGCAATACATGTAGTACCCGTGTCGAACCTCTTCAAATCCTTCAAAATAAGGCTCTCCGGATCATTAATTTTGCTCTTTTTCGGTTTCATTCTATGCCC
This sequence comes from Haemaphysalis longicornis, assembly GCA_013339765.2. Taxonomy (NCBI): domain Eukaryota; kingdom Metazoa; phylum Arthropoda; class Arachnida; order Ixodida; family Ixodidae; genus Haemaphysalis; species Haemaphysalis longicornis. Next base: position 75,681,643 of record CM023456.1, on the reverse strand, counting down.
CTCTACTTTAACGTTAATGTGCTCCCGGTAAACGAATTATTCATTTTAAACCTGTCTTTCGCTTTGTTCATAATCGCATACTCATTGATAGATTGCCAGGGGAGCATCTAATTAACACAAAAAAACACCCGATTGTCTGCCCGAAACAATTTCTTGACGCCGAAACTGCATACAAACTACAGCAAACAGACTGCAAATTTTGCTGGTGTGTCGACATGGAATAATATACCGGAAGAAATAAAGTCAAGTTACGTATTACGCTCTTTTCGTAAATTTTTTTAATTATATCTGCTTAGAGAACTAAATGCCAATTAAACCGTTTGTTTTTAGCTTTGCATAATTGCTTTTCCAGATTATTTGTTCGTCAATTCTCAATGAAGCGTTATTGCATGGTTCCTGTTCGATGTATTGTTTTCGCTTGTCTTGTGTATGTTTTAGGGTGTTCTAAAACCTGATAAACTGCTTGCTGCCTTTTGTTCTATTAAAACTACGTTATGTGATGAGGTACCCCCGACAGTTCTCAACTTCGGGACCTACTGTTTCTGTACTCGCCTATGTTATCCAATAAAGTGAAATAAACCTGAACCTGAACCTGAACCCTAAAAGACCGTCGTCAGACATGTGCTAAGAACAGTAAGGGCAAAGCAGAGCCATTTATGTAATCGAGTTGCGCTTGTCGTTTCAAATGTTTATGAAGACAGATACAATTTAGTGTTTTTCTTTGCTGTGCAGTGGCTTGAAGTAAACGCTTTTGATTGCAGCTACTTCATTGGTTTAGCTGCCGCATAACCAGTATGCGATGACACAGTTCATACATCATCGTTCCAACTCTGTGCTCGGGTGATGTTCGTTTCTTTCGAGTCATTTCACGTGAAATGCTCGTAATCTATTCACTCTAGAAGACCATCAATGAATAAATACTGCTGACTTTGTTGCAGCGGTGCGGCGGAGACTAGTGCCAGCGTTAAGGTGTCCTGCCACTTAAGCCGAGTGGCTACCACACCGGCTTGTTTACTCTGCCGCTTTCCATGCGCCTTACGATGAATTGTTGGCCCAAGTAATATCCTCTTGACAGCGCTCAGCCACAACTCAGGCATGAGGGTATTCATGGGCTCAGCCCCGTTCTTTTTGCGCGGCCTCCAGTGTGGGGCTACGATATACGCGGATATTTTATTTTCATTAATTTCTGCACCAGCCCGTCATTGATACACTACACGGCGTTTGCAAATGATTATTTGGGTGTGGGCGTTGTCAAGCGGGTGGCCCACCTGACCGCCGGGTAATTTATGGCGGCATTATTCTCTTATCCCCCTCACAATACAAACATCGCAACGGTTTATATAACCTCGCGGCACCTGGACAGGAGCACATTTGCTAGGTTTCCGGTTGTTTAACGCTTCTTATCGCTAATGCCACGCACAGGACATAGTTCATTTAGGCTTTTGGGGTATTTAGTATTGGTATTAGTATTTTATTTATTTATTTCTTGTATTCAGTTATTTATTTATTTATTTTTTTATTTATTTATGTGTTTGTTTATTTATTTATTTGTTTTTGTCTGTTTGCTTACAAGTTACCTTGGTTGCAGCTCGCATTCTCGCCTTTTAAAATAAGATATCAACCCGTTGGCTGCACAGACGAAGCGCGCTTTAGAGTTTGAGCCTCACTAGGCTAAAGAAAAATATGATTGGCGATCAATGCTGTTGTGGTGTCTTTAAACTTTCCCACCAATTTTCGCGATAAACGCTTTTTTACGTTTCCTTCGTTGTCAATCGTCCCTAACCTTTGGACGCGAACGTGAGTGAAAGGTGTCTGTTTTGGGTTGTTTTGTTTTTGTACCTTTGTTTTGTTTTTTGTAGATCTAAACATTTTTGTACCTAGCTTAAAGGGTACTAACGACTACTACAATTCCACACACCTGCTTATTCTTGCGAAATTGTTTTGGGCTCCGGAATCGTTAGGAAACAAATTCGCATTACCTCCTTCAAGTCCGTCCTGTCCAAGCTCCGTCACGTAAAGCTTGAAGTCTTTTCTCAGGCCTTTTTCATCAAGTTGCCACCATTCCTGTAAGGTCCATCAAATTTCATCTGAAAAATACATCATAGGTTATTTTTCGCAGGTCTGCAAGTTAATTGTGAACGAGCATTTCTTCAGGTGCACTTTCTTAAAAAAACTATATGTAGGGAGAGCGGTGTTTTTAATGAAGGAGGGTATTGAACGTTTTTTTATGTTCACGTCACCCAATTAATGGCTGGTGGGCGTTGCTAACGCTTCCGAAAATATTAACAATGTACGTGATTGTAGTACTTAGCACGGCGGAACATTGAAGAAAGTCACCTGGTGTGTATTCGATTGCTGGAGCTTGAATATTCTGAATGCAAGGTGATGAGAGCATTTTTCTGGCATAAGTAATAAAAACAATTTTCGGAAATAAAGATATAAAAATAAAATTTTCCCAAGTGCTGTAAGCAAAATAAAGAAATCTACGCATATTACGCATATAAGTGCAAGCACGACGTGTCGAAACTGGATCCTGAGTTTTTCCTGAGTAATCAGTCGCACTGGATAGGGAACGCATCGAAGGCCTATTTTATGAAATATGGAAATAATATTCAAATATTTTGAACACACATACACACACACGCACACACATATATATAAATATATAATTATATATATATATATATATATATATACACACAAAAAGTAAAAGGACGCTCTTCCAAATTTATTTCCAACGTTTCGACCTGAGACAGATCTTTCTCAGGAATCAGGTCGAAACGTTGGAAATAAAGTATCCCAAGAGCGTACTTTTACTTTGTGCGTATTCATGCAGCAACTAAGGACTCTATTTCACGACTTTTTCTATATATATATATATATATATATATATATATAATATATATAATATATATATATATATATATATATAATATAATAATACTTAACAAGGAAGAAACATTTCGAACTACGGTAAAAGGAACTTGTTTCCTCAGCAAGTTCTCTTTGCTGAAACGTAGGCCACAATCGTGCTTTTACCTTGTTCGAAGTTTTTCTTCTCTTGTGTTCTCTACCATCTTCAAAGTTCTACTACTCCCTATATATATATATATATATATATATATATATATATAAAATATATATATATATATATATATATATATATATAAGGTTAGTAGAGACAGAGACAAACGAGAAAGACTTAGAAAATAAAAATAAGTTTACTGACGTTTCAGGGAGAGGACTCCCTTTCTTCAGAGTACAAAATAAGTTCGTTTCAGAGCTATATATACAGAAAATGTAGCAAGCGCGAGGGCAAGGTAAGAGGAGGGAGAGTTTGTACAAATGGATTCATGGTTGGTGGGTAGCAAAAGAATGAAGGGAGAGCGGGAAAATTAATTACAACAAGGATAATAAGAACACACAGTCACGCGGTACGAACTTGGAAAAAAAGAGAGAGAGAAGAACCAAACACAGAGAAAAAATAATACATAATTAAAAAATAAAAATAATAATAAATAACAAGGTAATTTTCCTCCCCCGTGGCAACGGGGGTGAAAGAGGGGTCAAAACAAGTAGGCCCACCCGTGTTTGACATGGGAAAAAGATTAGTCACGCGGAGATCGTTAAGAAAATGCACAAAGGTCGAACCGCCTTACACCCAAAAACTTCCCTAAAGCAACCCCCAAAAGTTAGCCATTACTAATGGCTGCCATTTCTGGAAGCCATGAAAATCCCTTAAACGGCCAAATAACATTCACACGTCTCAATTACGTAAGCGAGTCTCCAACGCAAACCAATTTTTAACCCCTTCTGTAACCTCCCAGGTTTAAAATAAAAAAATTCAGGGAAATGTGATACCTCTCCAGATTATCCTGACCGATCAGGCGCCTTGTCAAAAGGTAAATTTTTCCGAATGCGGTTTAACAATTTCAACTTTTTAAGGACTGAAAATTTCGCCAGAAGTAGAGCAAAGGGACTTCCTGACCGCCCAACGAAGCCGAACCGCATTCCTAGCATAAGACTACCCCTCCGCAGCGCAAATGCCTATTTATTAACCGTTCATCGCGTGTACAGCTCCAAAAGCAAATCCCTTTCCTAACATCACCAAAAGGAAAAGAAAGCTGGACTCGCAGTTGCCCCAAGAGTATCAACGGCCGAAGGGCATCGTGATCTCGACAAAGCTACTATGTCAACGAGGTCATACACACTACAAATCTGTTCTACATATATCCCTCATATATATATATATATATTTAAAAAAATCATAATTTTAAAATCGAAATAACTAAAACAAGCATTCTCTGTCGCCCTAAAAGCCAGAGCGATGGAAACCTTTTTGGGATTTAAATTAACAACCAGGTCCTTTCTTATGAAAGAAACCGAGAACCCCATTCCCTCCTTTGGACATTCCCCCGCTTACCAATACGGTCATGGATTCTCTACGCTATCAAGGGAAATTCCCAACAACTTTTTTTAGGATTATCATGATCGTCATCATACATCATCATCCGCAGCCTGGTACACCGTTCAGGCATGAGGGCTCGCGGTTCCAATTACCCGTTCTCCTAACTGAAACTTTCTTCCCCAACTTCTAATCTCATTTGCATCTAAGTCTTCCGCAGTGCACGCTTGGCCTTCCTAAGATCGGCCCAACCCTAATCTTTATGGGATGTCTAGAGACAAACTTCCTCGCAACCCAAAGTTTGAAGCCATTGTACTACAAAAGGTATATAGATGATATATTCATGATTTGGCAGCACGGTGAAATGGAACTTCTTGCGTTTATTGAGGCTTTTAACCTTGCGCATCCTACCATCTCCCTCTCTTCATTCCTACTCTACGCACAGCATAAATTTCCTGGATGTTACTGTCACAGTTTCTCAGGGCAGACTTCAGACTAATCTCTACAGGAAACCTACGGACACGCGCCAGTATTTGCACTTCCACAGCAGCCATGTCAGGCACTGCAAGACTGCAATACCTTACAGCCAATCTCACCGTTTTAGGCGAATCTGCACAAGCCAGGCGGATTTCGATTCTAACTGCAGAGAACTTAAAACCGCACTCTTAAATCAAAAATACCCAGAGCAGGTGATCGATGACGCGATTACACGAGCTAACCAGTTGAACCGCACCGAAATTCTCCGAAAAAAAGCTCCAAAACCCAATCAAAAAACCCAACCTCGTTTTGACCCATTCGGCCTCTTCTCCGAAAGTTGCTTCCATACTAAGGAAACATCACAATATCCTCGCTCAAAGTGAACGCCTAAAGAGAATATTCCCCGAGCCACCACGTGTTGTTTATAGACGCAGCAAAAATTTGGGCGACGTTCTCACTAAATCCAGCATCAGCCGACCACAGACTACTGGTTGCATGCCCTGTAACAAACCACGGTGTAAGGTATGCCCACAAATGACCACCACACAGCGCCCGCCAGCACAGCTTCAAACTATTATGTTAATGTAAAAGGGAACTTTAACTGTGATTCCGCCAACGTCGTATACCTGCTGGAATGCACCCTCTGCGGCAAACAATACATTGGCCAGACTGAAACACCCTTTCGTTTGAGGTTTAACAATCACCGCTCCCATGCAAAAACCTGCCCTTCTTTGCCTCTATCAAAGCATGTTAACACTCCTGGTCATTCTTTTGAACAACTGAAGGCCACAATTCTTGAATCTAGTTTTAAAACGCATCACGATCGCGAGGTTCGTGAGTCTTACCTTATCTATAAGTTTAAATCAGCGTCGTTTGGCATAAATGAAAGTTATGGGAAATTAACCTGTCTTTCCTCCGATTAAAATTTCGGCTGCATTTCTCAGGCTAGTGTTATGCCTGTTCATTTCTTTCCGTCAATAATATTCTCCCATAAGTTGGCGAGCTCTCGTAGTTGGGTATAGTTTCGTGCTAGCACGACGTTTTTTAGCACAATGGCTTCACTGAAGCAAATTCGATGAACAAGTCTGGACATTGTGTTCTGGGTAGAAGGCTGCAGTACCATTTTTAGCTTTGATATTCTCACCTTGCAATTAATTTGTGAACGCGAGCGTGTGTGATTGTTTTCGTGTCCTCTTTCTTTTTTGTATTGTTGTTTTCTAATATTCGTTGCTGACCGCCTCGGCATTCCCTGAACTGGCACCATGCGCCGGGCAGATGAATACCACTTGCTGCCGCGTCATACGCGTGCACCTGCCTGTGTTTTTTTTTTTTTTCATGACTTGTTTGACCTTGTCTTTTTTCCTCTATCAATGTAAACTCATTTCGAGTCGAAACTACCTATCCTACTGCTTTTGGGCGCGACCCCCGCCTCCCACCAACAGAAGCCACGTGTCTCACGTTTCAATTACCTTACCAGGATTCTTAGAACGGGTGTGTATGGGCAGATGTTCATCCTTTGTGTGCATTTGCATATCTTCGTTTCCTTGTTCCGCGTGACTAATCTTTTTGCCCATGTCAAACACGTGCATGGGCATATCTTGTTTTGACCCCTCTTTCACCCCCGTTGCCACAAGGGAGGGGAAAATTACCTGGTTATTTTTTATTTTTTTTATTTATTTGTTTTTTTTCGCTCTTTGTATACCAATGTACACTCTTTCCTGTCGAAACTGCCTGTCCTACTGCTTTTGGGCGCGACCCCCGCCTCCCACCAACAGAAGCCACGTGTCTCTTGTTTCAATGACCTTACTTGGATTCCTAGAACGGGTGTGAATGGGCAGATGTTCGCCCTTTGTGTGCATATCTTCTTTGGAACGTCTTCCGCGTGACTAATCTTTTTGCCCATGTCAAACACGGGCATGGGCCTATCTTGTTTTGACCCCTCTTTCACCCCCGTTGCCACGGGGGAGGAAAATTACCTTGTTATTTATTATTATTTTTATTTTTTAATTATGTATTATTTTTTTCTCTGTGTTTGGTTCTTCTCTCTCTCTTTTTTTCCAAGTTCGTACCGCGTGACTCTGTGTTCTTATTATCCTTGTTGTAATTAATTTTCCCGCTCTCCCTTCATTCTTTTGCTACCCACCAACCATGATCCATTTGTACAAACTCTCCCTCCTCTTACCTTGCCCTCGCGCTTGCTACATTTTCTGTATATATAGCTCTGAAACGAACTTATTTTGTACTCTGAAGAAAGGGAGTCCTCTCCCTGAAACGTCAGTAAACTTATTTTTATTTTCTAAGTCTTTCTCGTTTGTCTCTGTCTCTACTAACCTTATTTTTTTCGCGCTCTGTGTGAGTTTTTATCTTTTCAGTCTATATATATATATATATATATATATATATATATATATATATATATATATATATATATTTTGTTCATATCAATATATTTATATCGCTTCTTCTCACCGCGCGCCATCGTCAGTGCTTTATCATTCACTTTCTCTCTCTCTATGTCTCTGTAGATATATATTTCAATCTTCAGGGAACTTTAAGCATTCTCTGATAGTCTAAATCAATCTGCATCTTTCCACCAGGTGTAGCTACAGCCGAGCACTTAAACGTTCAAAAGATGAAAAAATAACCGTTTCAAATATTCTCCTCATACACCATGATATTTTGCTATGCTATGTGGTACGCGCTAGGACGAGAAGCTCCTGTAACACAAAAGTTGCTGAGGTGGAATTCAGTCCGCTATCCGCCTACTACCTCATGGCTGCTACGAAGAAGTTTCCTACAAAATGTGAAGCTCTAACAAAGTTTCTTGAAAAAATTCATCACCCTAAAGCTGTTTTTTTTTTCAAATGGAGAAGGCGTGGTAAATGAACCCTTTGGAGTCTTACTTTCTTCATGACTGCGATGAGCTCGGCGTTGTTGTTGTCATCGGAGACCGTGTCCTGTTTTGCAGTCAAGTGGAAGAAACGCGGCGTCCTTTCCTCCGTTCCACTGGATAAGGCTGAGGGCGAAGAGCTTCACGGCGTCGTACAGCATGGCAGCATCCGTCTGGAGCAGGAGAAGACGAGAGCAGGAGGGAGAAGCAGCATGTCACTTTTATTATTGCAGCTGTACACCACTTGTCTCGTTCAGCCTCGACTCCAGCTAATTTCTTTACGGTAGCCCTTTGCATACTCGGGAAAGGGGGAACGCCTTCTCAACCTTGAGTTTGGAGTAGCCCTGAATAATGGGCGCGCATGCGCAGCAAACACATCTGAAGCGAGATAGACGGGTACGAATGCTCGAGGAAATGTTCCGTAGTCGGCCGCTTGAGATAGGGTCTTGAGAACCAAGGCCAGGGACTAGGTAGCTACAATGCTTTAAGATGGTAGCGCTATATGCAGCAGCGTAGATGTAGGGTGTGTCCCCCACCTCGGTTGAAACCACTGGTACGGACCGCTTTGCGTAAATCTTGGCAGCAAGAGTGCGACGCAGGAACAGGCAACAAACTTCACGCTTGGATACATAACAGACAAACAAGGCAGACACATGGAAGTAGCCTTCACGAGGCTACCAATAGGCCACACTTACGTAACACATTCACACTTGCTCACTGGGTCTTCAAGACTTCTGTGCAGCCGGTAAGGAGAAATCTTATCCGTAGTTCACATACCAATTTTAAGAAAGGCACTCCACACCACACGATTCGAACACTTCCCAGAAATCTACAGACGACCAATCCCGTTCTAGCCATCATAGTTTTGAGGCGATGAACCAGTGGTTTCTGTCAAACACGTTTTTAAGTATTTATCAGAAGTTAAGTTTCCAAATCTCATTTCGTATCACGCATAACCACAACCTGGCTCTCTACGCCAGCCATCGCCATTTTATTTATTTGTTTTTAGTGTGTGTGGCTGCTGGAGTTTTGTATTCCCTTTTTTAATCTCTGCTAGGTAACCATCTGTTTTTGGGGCTTTTTTCCCCAGTTGGCATTGCACCATTAAAAATGCAAGTATTATCACTCTGCACTCTGCAAGAAAGGGTGTATATAGTACTTTTCCAAAGATAATTATGGCGTTGGACGTGGTTTCATTTGAAGCATTCTGTCACTACTGATTCCAGTTTTAAAGAACTGGATTTCTAGGTTGCCATCACTACAGTGCTCTGCAATATGTCACAAACGCGCCGTTGGTTTTGCAAGGCCACAGGAAAAGCAAGCATGTACACCTGGTACACCTACCGGCACGTACCCACGCACACGTGCACAAACTGCAACAGGTATATGGGAATTCGTAATCTAACCAATTACCATGGTTATCGGTAAAGTAATCAAAACGTCAAGAAAACGGGTGTCTGTATGACTTGGGTGACTGACACTTTTAGACGTAAGAATGAATTGGTTTAGAGGAATTAATCACAGATGAATTCTTCTGCCTCTCATTTTTCTGTACGTGAACATCTGTAATACACCTGAAATAGCGTAAGTTTCAGCAGCAGTCACAATGGGTCGTTGCCATCTCAAACGATCACAACCTAAACAGAACTTTTTTTAAAAGGAAACTCAATGTCCCACTCGCAGCGCTAGGTTACAACAAACTTCGGCAGCTGAGGGGTGGTCACATCCCAACACTGAGGGAGAGCGGTGTTACGAATCAGCGCGTCGCTGTGCTTCAAGCATCGTGCAGCGCTGTTCTGCTATGTGGTCAAGCCTCCACTACGTGCGCCTTTTGGGTAGGTGCCTCTGTGTCGGTGTATCTGGCTTGCCGCGACCGCCAACGGATCCCAACGAGCGGCAACATACCTGGGAAGTCCGGAACGCTGGCGCCTCACCAGCGGTCTGCGCTTCAAATTTCGGCAAGATTCGAACTTCGGCGGTGGCAGACAAGGCAATAAGGGACTTGTTCGAAGGACGCGGATGCCGCAGCGGAGAAACCCTCCCTCTCCCCTCTTTCGGTCTCAGCGTGCGCCACTACTAACAAACCCTAATGAACTCTGCAAAGAGCGTTTTGCGTGTCTGCACCATATCGCGCCTTGTGCAAAAAACAGAGGGAGTGCGTGTTTGACCCGTTAGCGCTTTGGGCATAAATGAGAGACCCCAAGGTGCTGAAGTTTATTCCTGTTTGAGCAGTGAATCAATGCCGTCCCTCTGCTCCAGTCCTGCACCGTAACCTCTCCCGCCGGGGCATTGTTATTGTCTTGCTTGGGCTCATCTCTCGCCATGCAGTAAATAGGTTAAGTTTGCCTTCGGTTTCTTGCCGGCATCTTTAAGGCAGCAACATTGGCTGACCATTCGCTTCACAGCGCTGCCACTCGCATGACGGAGGCGACGGAGCTCGGCTCGGGGACGCCTTCCCCGATGCAGCAGAGGGTACATTTCTTCAAACAAAAGCAGCAGTTTTATTATTTCAATTTAGTGCTTTGGCCGGATTCTAATTGGCATCTGATTTTTTTTTTGTTCTTGTCTTTGAGCCCTGTACACACTGTGAAATTGTTTCTTTTCGTGTGGGTGGGGGTGAAAAAAAAGGGCAAGGACACTATTCTATAGCTAGTGTCATATAGCTAGAGGACATGTCATATAGCTAGTTCTGTAGCAAGTAAGCCCGTGGCATAGCTGCAGACGTGCGCCGTAGCTGCGTACTACAGAATGTAGTATACACACTCCGAATTGCGGTTTTACAGGATATGGCCCTTTCGAAATTGGCTAATGCCGAGCTATCGTAAATATATAAAATACGGTCGCACATCCCTACAAACCGATTTTAAATTATTTATTCATATGGTGTTTTACGCGCTGAAGCTATAGGCGTTAACTATTTTGCGGAGGGCTCTGAATTAATTTTGATTAACTGGGGATCTTTAACGCACGCCGAAATCTCGACAAGCCGGCGATTTCGCTCTTTGTCTACATCTGAAAAGCAGCCTCTACAGCTGGAATCGAACCCGCGTCTTTGGGCTCAGCGGCACAACGCCCTAGTTACTGAGCCACCGCGGCGGCATCATACATCGACTTTGCCGTGGTCTGCGTTTTAGCAGCGGCGCTGTTTTACACGCTCCAAATTTGCCTTTGCATGAAAAAAATACCAAGAGGGTTCCCAGCGTTCGTGAGCGCGTGCCTCGCTGCGACCACCGAGTGCCCGGCTCGCGCAGTGGCTTTAGCTAAAAAAAAAAAAAAAACATCTTCAGCGCTGTCGTTAAGCGCTACCACCTATGTAAAAAACAAAAAAACTCCAGCGCTAATGCTAAACATAAAAAGACACCCTCGTTGGGAGAAGTCACCGCGGTCGCTGCATTCTCTAGAAGTCATTATGGATTATTGGAGGCATGGCTACGAGTGTGCCAATACCTCCACAGGCGACTAGAAGATCCCGCCACCGCTGCCTCTAGTCGATGACGAAGAGCTGGTGGAAGTCTACAATGCTGAGGAGGGCTTTGTATCCCCCACTCGCCGCGAAGACAACGACAATCTCTTCGATGCATATGACTGCGGTTCCTAGCGCCGCAACTATGCGAATAAAAATGATTCTGAAACTTTACTATGTGTCCTGCAAAGCTCACCCACAACAGCTTCGCCGTTCAAGTATTGCCCATGAGTGCAAGCTCCTCTTGGGGTTTTTTTTTTTACATCAAGCCCGCATCACAAGCGAACGTTACAGTACTACTGCTGAGTGTTTTCTGGAGGCCAACTTCTGCGCAAGTTCAAACGCACCTGAACTTTGGTCGCATGCGTAAGGCGGCTTTTTTCACCTATCACAAACGCACCCATTTTAGTACTAACACCGAACATCGCACATCTCATGGGTAACTTTAGTTTCATTTTTGAATCCCAAAGGTGCCCCGAAAGACTTTTTGCCCATACATGGGTGTTCGCATTTTCAGGTAAATCAATGTCCTACTTATCCCCTTCTTCAAGAATTTTGCGAAAGGAGCGAGCATTTAGTCGAGATATTGCAAACCAAAAACATCGCATTTTCGCCCGCGCCGCGATTCTCCCTGGTTTCGTCCACCTCCTCGCAGTGTGTGAGCGTGACTGCCCATGATGCTAAGCTTTTTCGGTGACGTCTACAAGAACACGCGGTTGCGGGCGTTGTATGCTACTGGAATATTCTGCGCGAAGCAACGCTCTTGAATGGGGAGGTCTGATTTTCTGCGTTCCGTTCGGGCCTTTTTTTATCATTTTCATTATGAATTTTGCAATCCGCTTACGTCTGGAAAAGCAGATGGGAGGAATGGGGCGGTACATTTACGCTTCCACACCATGCCAAAAAATCACGTGAAAAGAGAACGTTCTCCGCTACGACATGTCTTGGTACTTATGGCAGTCTGAAATATCTGAGCAAATGACCAAAAAATCGCCTCAAAATTTGTTAGTCAGTACGTACAGTCGGGTCCATTGTTGAAGGGAAATGGCAAGCGCGTGAATGCTGCCCTTCGCGAAGCGCCGGCGCAGAGAAGTGGCGAGAATCGGATACAGCTGGCACATGCGCACTGACCGTACGAGGTGGGAGAAGCCACTGTGTCGTCTGCTACGGCTCTCCGCTGCGCGGCTCACGTCCTTCGAGTGCGAAATCCCTTAGCTATTGCAAGCTGAGAGGCGCAGCGGAGCGCCGTAGCAGACGACACGACGCCGAAGAGCGGGCACACCAGTCTAAAAAAGAGTGGTATCACCTATAAACTACGGTAAGCAGACGCACGCATCCAAAAGATGCAGCCGCTCCGGTGGATCCCTCTGGGCCGCACATGGTCGGTTTAGGGGGTTCTGCATGCCGATAAATCATGTGGCACTTCCACAAGATTAGCAATCCTTGTAGAACACAAACTTCATAAGGCACCCGATTAAGCTCTTGAAACGGCAAAAACGGAATAGTGGTTGGTGTGGTGCCAATGTCCTTTTTTAGCGTTCATTGCAGAACGTCGCGAAAAATACACTGAGTTACGGCACAGCCCAAAAAAATGGTCAATTGTGTCTGGTTGATTGCACAACCGGCAATTGTCTCACGAAGGAATCGATATCCCTTTTTTGCGTAGACATATTTTAACTGCAAGCGTTTGCGAATCAAGATTAAAGGAAAACATTTCGCATTTCATGGCACGCACATACGCTTGACACGATCTAAAACAGTTCTTATGATCCCACAAGAAAGGCTGGGGATGAACAGGCACTGGCAACAGATTATCAAATAAAGAGTTAATCATACCTTTCCTTGAAAAGTTAAACAGATACTCCAGAAAAAAACGTTTGGGGATTCCGCGAAAATAACCTGTATACTACATAGACACCCACCCTTGAATGTTTTCTACTTTATTTCAAGGATTCATCGCTGGCAAACTGAGCATATGTTGAATAACTGTTCCGCAGTAAGGCTCCATAAAGCCTTGCTTCGGCTTTATAGAACGGCACTTCGGAACAGCACTGTTTCGGCTGCGACTGCGATTTCGCCCTGCGGGAATAGTGCTCGCCGGGCTTTCGTTTTACGCTTTACGCTAGAAGCGTTGGTCGATATTGATTCCTTATAACCGTATAAATCTTCCATAATTCCTCTTCTGCCCTTAATTGAGCTTATATTTTCTTCAGGCGTTGATGGTGGCGCACGGACCTGCAGTTTGCAACTCCGGGAAACGAATTGTCGCCAAAGCGAACGGCCGAAGCGTCGTAAGCCTAAATACGCATCGTTTGTGTTGAACTGTATGAACTTCATCGACCTCACCATGTTTATTACTCACTAGGACTAACAGAACCGAGTGCATTCATTGCGGTGCGAGTGTTGTCGGGGCGCAGCTTGCGCTTCTCGATCGATCCCCGACGCCCGTTCTGCCGATCGGCATTGTTGGCGTCTTCGGTCAGCCAGCTAGCCATCCCACGCGTACTTTCGATAGGCAGACATATTCCTGTCGCTGTCGGCGTCGTGTGACAAGCGGTCTGCCTACTCGGATGTCGGCGTCGCCATCGTGTCATCTTCGTGTCAGCCTCGCCAACGCGCCTTCACGAGAAGCGTGGTAATAGAGTGAAAACGATAAATATGGACGAGCACGATAGCGGTAAGCATGCTGTAGGAAGCGCTAATTAACCAACGGCTGAGCAGACGACGCTTCTCTTTGCCGGAAGTGATAAAAAAGCCGTTCAATTACAAGATTTTTGCTTCGTGACGCACATGGGAGAATCGACGACGTACATGCGGGAAGATGGCAGAGCCCAAATATCCGCAGGAAACGGTAAAAACGCGGCAACCAACTTTGCAAACAAGTGTAAGCTTTGTTCTGCACGTGAAAATGTTTTATTTTGCACAGATGACTTGGAACACCCAACCCAACGACAGTGCTGGTTCTTTTAGTGCGCTCAGAAGGCCCTTCAGGGCCCCTTTCATTTGGAGTCATCTCTCGAAGCTACCCAGCCTTCATACCAGAGATTTCCATCTAGTTGCGTGGGAATGAGTCAGTGGGTTGGTAGGTTGGTGAGTAAGTGACAGAAAGAACCCGCGAGTAAGTGAAGGAGTGAGGGCGTGGATGAGTGAGTTAGTGAATGATTGAGTAGGTAAGTGAGTGAGTAAGAGAGCAAGTGAGCGACTGAGTAAGTGAGAGAGTAAGTAGGTAGGTGGCTGTGTGTGTGAATGAGTCAGCGAGTGAGGGAGAGAGCGACTGGGTGACTTTGTATGGGCGGGTGGGTTTTTAGGTTGGGTGAGTGGGTGATTAAGCGAGTGAATGAGTTGAGCAAGTGTAGGAGTAATTCTGCGAGTGAGTGAGCGAGCGAGTGAGTGAGTGAGTGAGTGAGTGAGTGAGTGAGTGAGTGAGTGACGGGTGAGTGAGTGAGTGAGTGAGTGAGTGAGTGAGTGAGTGAGTGAGTGGGTGGGTGGGTGAGTTTCTGTGGGAGTGAGGGATTGAGTAAGTGAGTGATTCGGTGGGTGAGTCAGTGGGTGAGCGAGTGAGCACGCGAGTGACTGAGGGAGCGAGTAGGTGAGCAAGTGAGGGACTGAGCGTGTGGGCGTGTCAGTGAGTGTGGGAGTGAGCAGATGAGTAAGTGTGTGAGTAAATGAGTGGGTGGGTGGGTGAGTGAGCGAGGATATGAGTGAGTGAGTGAGTGAGTGAGTGAGTGAGTGAGTCAGAAAGCGAGTGAGTAGTGAGTGAGCGGGTGAGTGGGTGGGGGGATGGTTGGGTGAGTGAGTGAGTGAGTTAGCGAGTAAGGAACTGAGTGAGTTATTGAGTAAGTGACGAAGGGTGTGAGTAGGTAAATTGGTTGGAGGGGGGGGGGAGGTGAGTGAGTGAGAATGTGATTAAGCTAGGCAGTGAACAAACGAATGAACGAAGGAACATACGAACGAACAAACGAACGAGACAGGCAGCCAGCCAGGCAGGCAGCAGCCAGGCAGTTGGAAAGTTTCCACTTTCACCATTCACCCAATTTTTTTGTGCCCTCGAAAGCAGGGAAACCAAAGGTGTTCAGGCGGTGCGGAAACACGGCTGATAAATGTTCCCGGTGACACGGTTCGGACGGAGAGAAACTGCCTCGAACCGGTAACAGCTGCGGCTGACTGAACAGAGCGCGAGCTGCAGGCAGCTTGGAGAAATTTCAGTCGACCTGCTTGGTGTTTGCAGAATCAATAAGCACTATGCGTTCCGGCGACACCGTTATTATTATCGATGTGCCCTTTTTCTTCCGTGCTGCCATGATCTACTTTTATGCTGCATGAAAACACGATGATGGAAGAAATTCTTCAGACGAAAGGCACACAAAAAGGAAAAGCCAGTATATTTCCTGTGTTTTTTTTTAGGTGATACTGCTCTGTATTTCCGGTTTTATTTTTCGGATAGGAGCACACTGACTTCTTATGCAAATTTTGGCTGTAGTTTTCAAAGAAACGAAATCGATTTAGAGAGTAACCGATTTAAACCCAAGTAAGCACTGCCTGATCACGTTATTGCACTTTGGTCTTTTTTGTCGTTGAGTAGCTACACCCTAACTGCGTTTAAAACTTCGTAGGGATCACAGCATTGGGTAATCTTCCTTTGAACATTTGCAAATGGAATGGAAATAGTTATGACTTGCGAGGCGAAATGTTCCTGCACGCATAAGGCGCGAATATCTCACTGTAGATATTCATTATCTGAGAATTTCCTTACAATCATTGCTGTTTTTATCAATATGTACGTGTGCTCTTATCCCCTGTATTCCGCTTTTCTGGTTTGCGCAACTATTCCAGAGAAATTAAAACGAACCCTGCATTCTTATGATGTTCCCTCCAGCCCACATGCTGCAGCCTATAAAGGGACTACGCCACCGTGGAACTCGATTGCACACAACCGGAGCCACTTTTCAGACGGAAGCCCGAACGTAATCTCGGCTTTGCTCTGTCACTCGCTTCCGACCAGTGCACTGAACGGTGGCTAATATCATTAGTCCAGTCCGGTCAGGGGATAAGGAAGGGAGGGGGTGTCACTTGAACTGCCCACCGCCCACCCGACTTTCGAAGGCACCTACGATCGGGCAAGCTTTGTGGCGCGCAATTGGCACGGGGGGAGATTCTGGCGTGCCGAACGTCTACTTGCTTGGAAATCCCCGCCTTAGGCAGCTGAGTTTGCTCGCTGCATATGTAAAGCCGTGCGGGCGGGCACCTCCGGTGAATCGGGTTGCTAAGCGACGCGAGTGTGGTAGAGTAGATTACTTTTGTGCGCAGTCTTGCAAAAGCTCTTCAATTGCTTGGCTATGGGATCAGTCGGAGTGGTCTATTTTGGGCAATCCTGCTTAGTAAACCTAATCTTGGACTTCACTTGGTTTACTTGAGCATTACAAAATACAATAAGACGAATGTGGGTGGAGCGTTCCGGGGCAAATCACGTTTCAAATAACGAGCAGGTTTTAACGCGGATTGTGTTAGAGCTAAGCTTTATTAATGCATATACGTTTGCGTAGACGTCCCAGCGAGTCTGGTGTTTCGCATTTAAAGTGCAGTAGCGTACTGTCGAGATAAGATCCCGCTAACATGACCATTCCGATGGCCATTTAGAATGTATCGTTCTACCTTTATGATCAAAATCAGCCCCCACTGGGGGGCTCGAACTTTCTGTTGCTTAGGTGTTGTCCATTACTTCCTTTTCCTAGTGTTCACATAGTGAAGGTCATTTTGTTTTTACTCAAATATTCTCTCCTTTACTACTCAAAGCATGATTATTTGCACGTATTTCCGGTATATAAAAAGTTGCTTTCACCCTCCTAACAAATGCATTGAATAACGACAATGTTATTTATAACGGCTCGGCTGAATAGACAGCAAATTTATAAATATTTTAAAATTTATATTACATACTCAGAATAACGATGTTCGGACTCATTGCCGCATTGCTAGTGCCGGGTTCATCAACACAACAATTTTTAAACAGCATCTGGCAAGTTATTGCACAACAAAAGAAAAGCTTTGAGCATAGAAGAATGAACCATAGCATCATTGAAGAGGGGAACCATTAGTTTGGCAACAAGCCACAACTGCCAACCTCCAACTGACAAATTCTTAGAAGCGCTTCGGAAATTCCCACCGCACTGTAACCTCATATTTCAAGTCATATTACATAGCTTCAGTTCTTGAAAGAAGTCCTTTAAAAGGAGAAGAAACGCTGTTTCTCTCGAACAAAAATTAACGCCACTGCTTAACTTTTTCGGCTAATTTCCGTTTTCTCGTTTTACTATGTAGCATATGTGCTCAGCTTTGCACAGTCATGGACAGCATAGGCTTAACAACGGCGGCCGATTATTGCTCCATTTATGAATTGAGAAAGCAAAAAAGATAATAACAACAAAGTAAATACCCGCCCATAAATATTCTTCGGCGGCACGGGATGGAATTATTTCTGTTCATCGTCTCTTTTTTTCTGAACCAATTACTAAATGAATATCTCTCGGCCATTGATCAGTTGTTCAAGCCAAGCGTATCAATGACTGTACTATCGCGCTCACTATGACATACACAGCTCATTAGTATTCACCGGTTTGTGCAACCTTTGCCTGCTACCGGAGTTACCAGAAGCATTAGCTACGCATTAAGAGCGCAACATCCTAAGGAATAAAGCCTTATAGTAAAGTACATGCCCATAGTCACTGTTTTGATGATATAATCGTCTGAATATTAATGATCAGTGTAGGTCATAGTGAGCGCGATAGTACATAGGTCTCGTATATATCATTTCGTTCATGCAAAATAAATGTAACTCATAAGAAAAAATACTTGCGGCAGAAATGCTGAAGTTTCAACTTCTGAAGCAGAATAGCCTCGGTTGGGTGCTACAGTTTTTTTATGTGACAAAAGTATTTTACTTTCTATATCTAGACAAGTTAGCGTACGCGCTGTGACCCCAACAATGAACGTAGGGCGACGGACACATACACGGTGGTGACGATCAACCCGCGTCGCTGTCGAATGTTCACTGCAATGACTACTGAGTGCTTTGTATAGAGGATTCGTGTCTTCAAGTGCGTCCGCAAAGTTCAATTCACATTTGACACAATGACTTCCGATTAGTGACACTGCTCAGCGTACCACTTCGAGAACAATTCAAGCTCTAATCTCCTCAAAAAGTGCACGCTCAAAGCTTGCGCGTTGATTTCATTCCCCGGAGCTCACAGTGGACATCGGGACGCGTTTACCTTAATTTTTAGGGCAAAGTCCTCAAGTTCACCATCTTGGAGAAAACATGCCTTGGTGATGTTGATACAAGAAATATCCGCAGCCAAAGAGCAATAAAAAAATTGCGCCACCTCCCCGCGAGGGGAACCCTGTGTTGATGCGACGCATCGTGGGGTTCACTTGGTGTTTCCGTTGGATTGATTCTGAAATCGCGTGAAACGAACGCGTATGATTATTATGTTTTATTATTATTATTATGTTTTATTGGCCAATCTTGGTCAATCTCCCTACGTGGTATGCTTGGGGCTTCGCTTTCGCAACGACCTTTACTCCATCATTGTTGCTGTAAGTGGTAGCTTCTTTTCTTTTATTGCAAGTGTTAATCATTGCCCCATCATGCGTTGTATCAGTAGCTTCTTGACGTAATTTGAATGAGTCAAGGATATAAGGCGCGTTCGTAGCATTTGATTCTGTCTCGGTTTTGTGGCGCAGTGAGAAGAGCGCCATGTACCTCGCGTTCCGCCCACAGGGTCGTGGGATCGCAACCGGGCGCCGCTAACTATAATTTTTTCTATAATGTAGGGGGAGGGGTGTGGACGGCCAACGCCGTATGGAGGGACAAGGCGAGTGAATGAGACGCAGTCGCATCTAAAACACTCTAGTTCATGTGGGAGTAAAACCCGAGTACTCAGAGTAGAAGCCGAACGTGTCGCAACCTTGATAAATCACCGCGTTGTCAGTTGCAAAGTAAGAGTTAGCCTACTGCGTGTAGTGCTGACGTCATGTCGCCTTTTAGGTGAAGGTGAATACCGCGCAAACAGAACTGATGCAAGCCAACCACGGAGAACTCTGAATCTGCGGAAGCTGTAGCCTGAAGAGTCCCCAATAAGTTTGTATAAATAATTTGGGCCAAAAAATGATCTAACAAAAGCAAAGAAAAACGGACAAATACAAAGCAGAGCTAAATACCTTTTTAGAAAGTACAGCAACGGGAATCCGTAATGCCTTATGGGCCTTCAAAGCACGTAAGCAGACCTAATTGGCCGAATAAATGTTAAAGCGAGGCTCTAGTGCTCGCACTGATGGAGTTTGTAACATGAATACGCCCTACAGAAAAGCCAATTTTCTCTGATGATGATGATGATTGTGGGTGAAAGGTTGCAAAATCAAAACGCTTCCTTGCGAAACGTGGCGACAGCTTCAGTACTCCCTCTCCACTAAAGGCTGGTGGGAGGAGGTGACACAGGCGCGCGACAGCGTGACGTAAATAGGTCATGTTGTGAGGTGAACCCGTCACCCGCAGGCCGACGTAGGAAGAAATGGCGTTGCTCTGCGTTAGGCCTAACGTTAGGACTAACGTAACATCTTGGGGTTTAACACCTCAAACCGACACCCAGTCAAAAAAAGTGCTCACTGAAGGACAACCAGCAGGTGGCGAATCGCGGTGTACACCCCAAACCCGAAAGTTAGGCCTACGGGGTGCACACCCGGAAGTTTTTGTGGGTATTCTATAAAAGTGAGCGTCCCCTCGGAGTAGCCCGTACTCGCAGCGTGGGACTGGCTAACCAAATAATTCCGTCACGAGAAAGTTTCGCGTTCAACCATCGTCGTCTTTAGACAGAGGAGTGCACGATTTCTTTTGTTTCGCTGGCATTATACTCGGCGTAATCACCAACCCTAACTTAGTATGTTTCATCCTCGACTTTTATGGGTAAGCTGAACGCAAATAATGCAATAATTACGATGCAAAGGGTGCGCGAGGGACAAACGGGGGTGAGAATCGGGGCTTGGCGCTCTCTGAATAATTACGGGATAAGGAGAACCAGATCCCGTTTTACGAGCGTTTTACGAGGACCCAAACCACGAGCAGCTGACAACGCGATCCTGCAATATGTTGGCGCTAATATATCGCAGCCTTCCCGTTGCGTGGTTATGCGCCTGCTTCCTTATTCGCCTCCTACATCTACTCCAATAGCGGCCTTCCCGATGCTAGTGTTTATGGCCTCGCTTTTTCCTCCGTACCTCGTTGCTTCAACCAAAGTAGGTGGCCATTGTTTTTCCCTAAACATCGGGTTCACGAAAGCCTTGGCCGATCTGCCCCAATAAAAACACCAGCGAAGATGAACGCACTTAGCCTCGAATGCTGCAGCTTTCGTGTTTGCGTTAGGAAAAGAAACTGTGCAGCGTCAGGCCTTCTTTCAGATGAGATGGCGATGTGTATATTGAGAAGGCGTCGTTTGGGATGCCAGACTATTGAGTTCGACGTCCTTATTTTATAGGCGGTAGGCGGAAAGAGGGAGACCGAGCACAGTTACTGGTTTTGAGCACCCCAAAAGAGAGAGAAAAAGAGAGGGAGAAGAGAGAGTGGAGATAGAAAGAGGAGAGAAAACGAGGAGAGAGATAGAGAGACAGAAGAGAAGGAGAGAAAAGAAGAGAGAGAGAGCAGGGAGAGAGAGAGAGAGAGAGAGAGAGAGAGAGAGAGAGAGAGAGAGAGAGAGAGAGAGAGAGAGCATGAACGTTTAATATATTCAACACAGAAGGACAGTGTTCTTGTTTTCGGACTCCTCGAGATTTGCCCCCGAGATTTGTTTCAGCTATCTACACCAGCCGAAAATGGAGCAGGCCAAGAGGCAGTGCTGCAGGTGATGATGAGTATCTTCTAGATATCGTAAGGAGGCAGCTGCAAATCAGTGGTCATGATGGTTGCACCCACAGGGCAGTGAGATGTATTTCTAAGCAATGGTGAAATACTAAAATGACGTCTTTCTGCTGGTGTGAGGGACTACTTTGTAGCATTTCATTGCGGATAGCAACTATTGGTGGCCTTTAGCCAAGAAACGTCGATGATTCGCGCTTCGCGACTAAGCGGTCCGGACTTCTGCGATTGAGGTGAAGTGGTTATTTGCAGGTGACCACGACGCAATAATTTTGTAAGGAGCGTGGGAGCAGTGTAAGGACTTTAGCAGAGTAGCCGAGCACACATCATTGTTTAGAACAGGACTTCGGGACTAGGACGGAAACGAAAAGACATCTTAGCAGGGCCCTAGCAATTTCGGCGAGCTTTAGGACTGGCTTAGCTGGCATTCGACGAAGCTGGTGGCAATGGTCGATACTTGAAATGAATTTGTTTTTGGAAACGATGCGGAATGAGAAACTGTGGTGATAAAAAAGCACCGGTAATCGACTTTTATAGCTGCTTTTATACACTTTTCAAGGTGTAAAGCATGTATACAAGATGAAAAGAGGCTTTTTTGACGGCGAGAGAAGTTCGTGAGAGCAGCAGTTTTGTCTCAGTCTTGACGGATTCCATCCTTGGTGAGAGCGTGACCATGAACAAATACAATTTCTGGTCAAGCGACATTCCTTGGTGGTCAGGTAGAAGCTGTCGTGAGCCAGACGTGTCAACACTTTCTCAAGACACTGGGAGATGTTCACAAAACACTGAAGAAAACGTTATAATGTTATCAAAATAATTCAGTGCTGCGATGGACTGCTTCTGTTATACGTTTGCATTGTGGTTTTGGCGTCGCGTAACCCCAAAATCATCGCTTTGAACTCGTTACGATATCTCGAGTAGCAAATGCCGTCTGTTCTTTGTTACGCTCTCCACTTCCTTAAAACGAAATATTATAAACCCTCAATATGATTCGCCGCGTCTCCACGGACACGTAGTCTGGAGGAAATAGGCACTCTCCGTATTTCAGAATGTCTCCCATCAGTATTTTCCCCTACTACGTTCCTTTTCGCCATCTGCTCCGCTCTTCGACTTGAGGGTTTGCCCACCCTCTTACGGACTTAAATCGCATGGCAACTGCGCCTTCCTCACCCTCCCGCACAACGCTTTGTTCAATTCGGCGCACATACTAATATTGAGGAAATTATCAGCTACCAACGCACTGCCCACCTACTCCAACTTAGCACCACGTGGACTGGCCGCCACGTGCTCACACACCTTGATTACTCTAAGAAACGCATCCGTTTTCCACTAGACAAAGATGCTGAAGGCCCCAGCCCATTTTTTGCAAACGCTTGCAAGTCACCAATCAGAACCATAGCAGGCACGGCGCCCCGGCAGGAGCACCTGCCTTTTAGTACTGCCCTCCCTCGTGGGTACAGCACACTCACGATCTCAGGCTGACCACAATGCTAAATTGTCACTGGCTTATATAGCTCTTTGCAATGCTCCCAAAGCGTTCTTATAAATAATGAGTGCAATAGGGTCATTCCAAGGCATCAAACCAACAATGTGCGTCCCAGTTATCCAGAAAACGCTATCCGTTTTGTTCCGCGGTACTGTTTAACAGATCTTCTCCATATGCACTGGCAGTGCAAGATTTGGACAGTAACCTTTTTTTTCGTGCAGCCTGAGGGAAAGCCTAAGGGAAAGAAAATGAATGCCATGTAGCCTGAAGCATATATCCAAGCGAAATTTGCGCAGGTCTCCGAAACTACCGTAAACAAGTAACGCTGGGCTTTATTATACAAAATAAAAAATGTCGGACCCAAGAATAACATAATTCCAACATAAATCAACTCGGACACAAAAAAGAGTCATTTTATTTCCTGACCTGCGATGCGGTTGTTGGCGCCTTCTGTTTATTGAACAGCATTTGAGGCCAGCCTGTTGTGTCCTCTTGATAGCGTGGCTAAACTACTAAAAGTAAAGCCGATGGAGCTTAAACACGGATTAGGCATCTCTCATAATAGGCCTTCGCACTTAGATATCGATGACGAGTTTCCGTGACAAGTCTACCAATAATTTGCTGCATGTGACCACTTTGGACTATTGAGAGCTTTAGATACTAACAGTGTCGTTGAAGTCAAGCAAAATTGCTTTCAAAGCATCCAAGCATAAAAGCGGGCGAGTTTCAGCACAAGAACTTCAGCCACACTCTGTCGGAGCATAGAAGACGTCCAATTGACGTCAGTCCCAAAGTTGAAATATGGGTCAAGGAGCACCACTGGAAGACCTCACCGCCAGCTATAGTGTCCCAGGTGCATTTCGCTGCGCCCATCAAGCCCTCCGTCTTTTCAAGTGCGGGCCCCTCTCCCCTGCTCACATGTGCTACTGCACTGAAAAATGCTCTCGAATTTCTCAGCACCAAACAAAATTTTCTTTCCTGCTCTAGCACTAACTGAAATAGTTAGGTCAAGCTGCGGTTTTACGAGCGCTGTTGTGGGGGTCTAATACTTCAGGAGTCAAGCTCAACTCGGTCATAAAAGCCTCCTTGCTCCTTCTTTGGAGCTGCTTCTTGAAGTGCAGAGACACAGTTCTGGCGTTCCCCGATTGTAAATTCCAGTTGCTCTCCAAGGCTTTCCTCAGGTTTATAAGCGTCATGTCAGCGCTTAAAAAGAGGCCATAGGCTGCTTTCTATGTTCTCGCAAAAAGCCCAAGGGCGACACTCTAAGTCGACAAGGTCGGATTGTTGAAGGAAAGTGCGTTATTGCTTTGTCAGAGTGAGTACCTTCAGCTGGGAGAGTAGAAAACCCATAAAAAGTGATGGCTTCGGATAGTGTGTTTTTTTTTTTTTCGAGTCAGGTTGCCTTTCGCTCTTCAATTTGCGCTTGAATTCACAGTAGTCTTAAAAGGAGTTCTTCAGTTTAGAATCACACTAAAGAATAAAAATACTTTTAAAACACCACAAACTGCAACCTAGTCGCAGTATATTGTAATCGCTAACAGCAAAAATTAATCGAAACGCGCGGTGCACTGATTTTGTGCGGCATAGCTTTTCCTTCGTTTGAACAATTTAGATTGGGTCTGGCTCGAAAGGTTTGGACGTCTCTGAGGAAAACCCTTCAAAGAATTGTATTTCTGG
This sequence comes from Haemaphysalis longicornis, assembly GCA_013339765.2. Lineage (NCBI taxonomy): Eukaryota > Metazoa > Arthropoda > Arachnida > Ixodida > Ixodidae > Haemaphysalis > Haemaphysalis longicornis. The sequence continues at coordinate 75,657,341 of CM023456.1, read as the reverse complement.
GATTCTGCTAGTGATTTTAGGAGCGGTGGTAAACTATGCGTAAAGTGTGCGCACCATATCTTGTCGGTTTTCTTTTTGACTGCGCACGTAAAAGTGAAGCTCTTTGCAATTCTGACAAAGCTTTCTCTCTCTCTCTCTCTCTCTCTCTATATATATATATATATATATATATATATATATATATATATATATATATATATATATATATATCTATATATATATATATTCAATGCTAATCTAAAGGCAGATCATGATCTGCACTCGAACCCTTTGAGCAAAGTTAAAGTAGCGGTTCATATTTTATGATAATAATAACATAACTTACCTCTTATCATCGGTCATTACCAGTTCCAAAAATTGCCTCAGTGGTAACAGTTTCTTTTCGAAATTAGAAACGTAAAGTTGCGTTACCCCAGTCGTTTTTTGCAGCCGTGCAGGATCGATTCTTAAGCACGCATCAAACTTTCGTTTTATTCTAGTAGATGGCTCGAGCAGATGAAATGCTCATTTCTGTTCCTTCCATAAAAATACATACGGATGAGCTTCAGAAGTGCGCAAATGCCGAGAAACGCTACAGTTTTTACGAAAGTTTATTTCTTGCAGTGATCCATCTCAAAGAGGCGCTTGACACATGGTATACCTTACAGGTTTATTTTTTAATAAAGCCTCAGAAGACGTCATACGCAGCAATAGTGTCGCTTCTGACTGTAACAGCAGATTGCCGCCCTTTGATGGAGGCCCTTGAAAAACACCTTTTTACCAATAATATTACTTTTATCTGGTAGCTGTATAACATTTCTTAACCCATGCCAGTCCCCTCAGAATACTGGGCCACATCGGCGTACTACAGGGGTATCAGGAAAAGGTACCCTCCGTCACACGAATCCCTGACCAGGGCAGAAGCCACCGACTGGAGACAGCTGCTGACAGGCACTTTCCCAAACCTAAACGTGCTGAGTAAAATGTATCCAACTCGATATGCAGACGCATGCCCATTGTGCCATCAAGAAAAACCCACCCTCTACCACACCACATGGGAATGACAAAGCACAACGGCAGTCCGCAAAATCGAAACTTTCATGCGGAACAATGCGAGGCACTGCTGACCAGAGCCTGCTGTGAAGACCAGATCGGTCTCATTCAGCGGGCACGCAAAGCATCAGAGGCCGTTGGAGCCCTGGACCAAGAGTACCACCCCTGGTGACCCCGTCGAGGCACGAGCCCTCGGTCGAGTGTCGCCCAACCACTAAAAAATAAATAAACGTTTTTCCTCCCTCTCTTATCCATCTTTACTAATGGGGGTTTTCTACAGTGAAACGTTAGTTAGAAACATACAACGACTTGTTGGCTTATTATTTTTATTACGGGGAGGGCGCGCCGATCACGCAAATGCATGCGGGCAAGCTCAAGTACAAAGGAGAAAACAAAACTCTTCAAGATTTCAACAAGCGACTCACGTTGATGCTTCAGACTGTGACGTGGCAAACGAGCGGTAGGGTCGCTCTGGTCTAGCATCGAGAACCGCTCGTTGTATAAGCGTCAGAACTTTGTCAATGGCGGCGGGAGTAACCACTTTCGAAAGTAGAGCTTTATTCAAACTATGCACGATCAGTTTGAGAATGCGTAGAGCTCCCTCAAAAGTTTTTAAAGCAAGATCTTCCTTAGTGGGACCGTTGGGTGACTGTTACAAACTGATCCATTTCCCCATAGGCCCGTTGGTCGACCGAAAAGATCCGATAAGACCTCTGGCCACATGGCGTGTGAATGATTGCTTCGAAACGGTTAGGATATGTTCACACTACTAACGCAAAAGCCATATCATGATCTGTGGACGTAACAAAAAACGGCATGTCACGCAGTCCGGTTCGCCGAGACGTGACACGACATCATTCTCTAAGGATATTACGACATTTTCTGCCAGTCTGAACCCGGCATTACTTGAAAATCGCAAAAAAGGAACGCTTCTAGATAAGAAAATGCATGCATCGATCACCAAGAAAGAAGTACAATAGTACTATTATAACCAATATGAAAGGGAACACAGGAACGCGTGGCAAACAGCCTCGAAACAGCCCTGAAACAGCGATACGCAGATGGCGCCGCAAGAACCAAAGGGGGAAAGGAGGGCGCTTTTCCACTAAATGTTGGCACTCCCACCGCGGTGGCATTTCTACAAAGTAGCAGCTACGTCATTTTGCCGATAACATGGCATCGTCGGGCAGCCGATAAGACGCACAGCGGGAATGCGGACAGTTGTTAGAACAGCCTCCCCCTTCCAACTTTATTTCCGGCGGCGGCCGCGGCGTACCACTCATAGCTGGGTCTGAGGGAGTTTTCCCTTTCATATTGCTGATAATAGTACGCATACCTTCACCTCATAAACAACGTATCGTTATAGATTTCGATCGCTCGAAGAGGCGTTTGCATAGTGCGCGAGAAACTGCCACATAGCTCCATTCTTCGTTTGCGATTTGAGTCCTTGAAAGTTTTACCATAGATTGAAAGCCCGCTTTTCGAAGGTTTTGACACACTTTTGACGTACTTTTGATGTCAGAAACTTTATTTAGGAAGGGATGGCAAGCCTTTTTACGGACATGTAATAGATCTGTGAGCCCCAGTACTTACGGACAGTTTCCTGGGAAACTTGACGTGATCATCGTCGTCTCCCTCGTAGTCTTCCTCTTCCTCCTGCTCTTCGGCGGGGGCCGCGGAAGGCGCAGGCGTGTTCTCTTTGTCAAGCACCTCGATGCGCGCGTCGAGCAACTCGGCCACGGGATCATCCACATCCACTATGCGCAGCGCAGTGATGTTGGCCTTGCTGTAGATGAAGTCCGCCAGGTCCGCCATGTGGAAATCCTGCGCGCCAATGGAGGAACAGAGTTTTAGTTTGAATATTAGAGCGAAGCTCTAGTGTCCTCACTGATGCCGTTGTATGCCAAAACGCCCTGAAGAAAAGCCAACTTTCTGTGGCGTTGATGATGAATGGTCATGGTCGAAGTGTACAATAAAAATCAAAGCAGTTTCACTCAACGGGAAAACGGTCGGAAGTGCAGAGCATTGATTAATCGCCGGAGGGGATGTGGTGCTGTTATCCGCTCATTGCTACCGCCCCTTACGCTCTTCCTCTGCATGTCTCACTCCTGTCTTGATGAATTGAACAGAGGTTTTGTCCAACGCAATTCAATTTTCCCGCCTTCGCAGTAATAGCGCGCCCTCAGCCTGGAGCAGCACGAGCGGGAGCTCTCTTCGTTTTGTGCTTGCTTTCATCGCGCGCGTGCCGGAGCCTTACTGCGCAGTGTGGAAAGCATCGTTTTTTGTCTAGCGCGGCCTCGTTTTTAGCTTACTGTTGTAAAAACCAACCCAACGGGCGTTCCTAACTGAATGGACACGGCGGCTGCTTGTTAATTACACAGATCTTGCCGCAAATGTACCTGCACGTTTCTTTGCGCTAAATAATGGGGGCATGTATGACAAGTGACAGCGGTTCAGGAGTTTCGAAACGGTTATGACTCTATGAACCGCTTGTTCAAGTATGCCGTCAACTCCTGGCCGGAAGGCTGAATCGAGGGACAAAATGGCGCGCCCCCAAATATTTGCCGGTATTTTAACTGCTTACATTATATTATGGGCGATGTACGCAGTCCTTTGCATGGGCGACCGACGTGCAACACACGCGGACTGGGGTTCCTAGTGCAAGACTTCCACCTGGAGGATGTATGGCTGCCTCATTGCAGAAATAGAGCGCACAGGAAACGTCTCATGTGTCTTGTGCGGTCTTAAGTTAGTTTTAGATGCGACGCTGAGAGGAGAATCTCTTGCCGGCGGTCCTGTCCTGCGTGCGTCGGCGTCCGCGTCCGCACAGCTGCGTCTCTCCTCCGCTCACCCCCTCTGCTCTCTCCGATAGCGAACACTCTCTCTCTCAACATCTGCGGGCGCGTGGCGCAGCGCACTCTCACTCCGCCGGTGGGCGGCGCTGCGCGCTGTGCGCATGTGCAGTAGTCTCTCTCCCCCGATCTCCTCTCCTTCGGGTGTGCTGCGCAAATACGCGGAGTGCCGCGCTCTGGCCGGTCTCTCAGTCGACGGTCGTCCGCGTTCGCGCTTGCGCCCACCTCCCCTCGCGGGAACCCAACGATGTGATGGAAACGAAATGGACGTTCACTACGCGTTTCACGCAATTCGACTAATCGACCCAACAGAAACGCCAATGGAACCCCCCTTCAGCGTCGCATCACACCAGGGTTCCCGCGAGGGGAGGTGGGCGTAATTTTTTGGTAAGCAATTAGACAGCGTTTCCAAATCACCTAACGGTCGCATGCTCTCTATTTATCTGATAGAAGCACCATTGCGTCTCCTATTTTACATCAGGTCGCCAAAAGTTGTAAGGCGGAAGCCTGACTAGTGGAACTAATGGCGTCGTGTAAAAAAGCTAATTCATTTTTTCATATACCCGTTCGTTGACCGGAAAGCTCTGATAAGAACTCCGGACACACGGCGCCTGCTTGAAACCGGGCTTCCATTCTGACAAAACGGTTACTTGAAAATCGGGAAACAGGAACGGTTCCACATAAGACAATACAAACATAGCTCACGAAGGAGGAATGCAATAGTATACCGTTACCTCATATACCACGTATCGCAATACATTTAGATTGTTCGTAGATGCGTTTACTTTGTGTACAGAAAATGGTCGCATTAGTTTATTTTTCGTTTGCGCTGTGGGTCTTTGAAGGTTGAACAATCGATTTGAGGCGCTTTCAACAATGGTTGAACCCTTTTTAACAGCGATGCTGTTTAGAAAATTGGTATTTTTCGCATCCGCGGTTAAAATAGCAAGAAAGTCCTAAGCGCATGTGAGCGCATGCCTCGTGGAAACCACGGGGAAGCTAAAAAACGAAGAAAATGCCGAACGCTCATGTGTGCGTGCTTCGCGAAGACCGACCATCGTCCCGAGCGCATGTTTGTCAATCCGAGCATACCTACTTAGGGAGATTAGCAAAGATTGGCAAAAAAAAAAAAAAACTGCGCCGTTCGCCGTAATCGTAGCAACACTTGCTCGGAACGAGAAATACTCCATCGTTCGCCGTGATCTTGGAAACACTAGTTGGGAACGAGAAAGACAGGTCCTAGGGTACGACCCTCCAAGGGTATGTCCAGTAATTATATCTTCCAAAATATGAAAGAAGCTCACGCTTACACAAATAATGATGGATTAAAAGTCCTTGTGGCAGCGAAGAAGAAGCAAATCGGCTACAATCTAGGACTTAAACTGTCGTTATGGTCGTGAAGGTAGCGTACAGCTTCGCTGTACTTTCAAGTCTTACGCGTTAGTGTGAGCTTGCTTCATTTTTTAGCGAAGGTTTTGATGCATTTTAACCCATTTTTGATGTCAGAAACGCTTACGTGGTTCTCTCAATTTTTTTCGGAAAGGGACGGTAAAGTTTTCCTTTTTATCATGGCCCTTAATTACTTTACTTCCTATATGGCCCTTAATTACTTTCTTTACTATATGCAAAAACGCAGGCAGAAAGTCACGCTTCCCATACACGCTTCGTTCTCAGGAGAACCACGCCTCGTTCAATCAATCAAGGTGCTTGCCATCGAGAGCACATTCTCGTGTTACTATTTTATTTGTTTCATGTTTAAACGTCGCGCTTCGCGCACAGTGTCCACTCACAAAAAGTTAACCTTTTTAGACCACTTTCAAATTAAAGTGCGCAGCTCGGAAGAAGATCAAACGGTGCAAATTATTTTTTTATGTCCGCTGGTGCTATAGAAACCCGACGCCCAATCAAGAACAATGCCCTCTATTATCTGTCTCCTGGTTTTATTCCAACCATTAGTACGAAAAGCTTCGGAAATGCGTGTTTCCGTTGACTGTGCAACATCCCGGAAAATTATGTGTTTTATTTTTTTTTTTCGGACGCTAGGTGGCTTTATAAACTCCAAATGTATTTCACAGTCCCGTGTTTCTGTTCTATCAGTCCCTAGATGCTCTCGGAGCTCTTCATTCAAGTTGCGCGTGCATTTATAGTATGAAAAGTCAATGCAGAATACTATTTCACTTGTTTGCGGCACGAAGTGTGTGACCTTGTGTATTTTTTACACACAGTTTTCTTTTCTCATCACGGCCTGTCATCATATTGAGTTTTGTTGTTGTCAGCGCGTGGCACATAACCGAGTGCACGCAAAAGGCGAAACTTCGTGATGTTTGGCGATGTGACCTGTACGTTCAACTTGTGGCATTCAGTTAGGCGGTTCGTCAGGCCATTCGGCTCTTGGCGGCATTCATTTCCCAAACCGGGTGCGCCTGCGTTTATGGAGCTCTTTCGCGCTCATTAGATGCCCCGACGAGGGTTTTGTTAGTAGTACCAATACCCATTCGCCAGCAGGTTCATATGAACGCTATGCGCATTACGTCGACCTTTCATTCATTATTCGAAAATCTGCATATTTGGATTACCCACCGATTCGCAGATGAATAAAGGGGAGCGTATAATAACTACGGGGGAGGAGAGACGGCGACAGAGGCGCTCGCCTACACACTAACCGTTGGTATTCCTCTTTGCAACTGCACAAGTTAGAATCAGAGTGTTTGGCTGTTTGCAACTTTGCAATGCCGGCGAGGCTTCTCCGACTTCTTCCTACACACAAACCGCTGTCCCGCCGTAGGGTGGACATGAACTCTACAGATACTCATTGTTGTCCACTCTAACACGCCTTGTGTAGTCCCGATGAATCATAAGCGGGCTTGGTTTGCATTCTACAGTAACTATTCCTGCATGGAAATCTATGCACGCACATCGCAAGCTCCCCTCAGCCGCCAAGCTGAAACCGAGCGACGTGCTACTTTCTAAATTATTTTGTGTAAAAGGAATAAACACGCGAAAATCATCGAAATCCAAGAGCTGACTAACGCACACAGCGTTCTCTCCGTGTATGCTTTTTATTTTCGTTTTGTTGTTTTTGAGCCGCTTTTTAATGTAAATTTTTAATGACCAGTTCTTGTGTCAGGTTTTAGCTTACCAGCGACCGGAACAGGTAGTTGTAGTCAGAGTTGAGCATTTCGATCTGGAGCGCCTGCTTGAGGAAGACTTCGGTGTCATCGTCCTCGATGGCCACGAAGATGTTCTTGTGCTCGTCCTCACGCACTCTCCTCAGCACGTCGCGGAATGAGTCGGTCGCGTTGCGCGCGTAGTAGTCCACGTCAATGTCCTCTTCCCGCAGCTCTTGCAGCAGGTCCTTCATTTCCACCACGTCTGCAAATTAGCGAAAGATATGCATTTACATTTCTAAACAAATGTACAACCGCTAATCGCCGAAGGAAATAATCAGAAAGAGCTCAGGAAGCTACGACATTTCAGCGAAAACATAAAACATTTGCAACCTTTCGTTGCCCTTTGTCGTAATATCAATGCCGCAATACATTATCGTGAAATAAAGTTGTATGTATGTATGTATGTATGTATGTATGTATGTATGTATGTATGTATGTATGTATGTATGTATGTATGTATGTATGTATGTATGTATGTATGTATGTATGTATGTATGTATGTATGTATGTATGTATGTATGTATGTATGTATGTATGTATGTATGTATGTATGTATGTATGTATTATCTACGCGGCAGTTTTACTATTTTGCCTCGCCCGATACCGAGCTACTACGAATGGGCATTGAAAAATGAAAGGCTATTTTATAAACGGCATCCAAATATATCGCTATACAGACGAGGGTAACATAGTCAAGAAACTGAAAGGGGAACCCCTATTATGAATACATAAAATAATTGCATTAAAGCAGCTAGCGGGCGTAAGAGCCCATCAAATCAGTACGCAGCATAAAAAAACCAAAAAATAGCCTATTGTGTACATACACACAAAAAGGTAGCATAACCTAATGCAAGAAGTATTACAATCATTTAGTAAATACACAATAGGAAACAAAGGAATAAGAAAACATAAGGAAAGCATGCAATAAGTAAGAATATAAAACAAGGCACTTGTTACCGCATAAGAAATTTTTTTAAAGCGTGTTAGGGACCGGAAGGACTTTAGAGACATTAGTAAATTATTCCAAAATGTAACAGCTAATGAACAAGGGCTTTGCTCCATTAATGTGAACACCTGGTAGTAAGAAGTTGTTATTGCTTGAAAACCTGGTGACAGTTTTACTTTATAGAATAATAACACCGACGACGTCTTATGAAAGGTTGCCGTGACGCAATTTGTAAACAAATTTCTATTCTGTAGTTATTGATGCCAGTGATCCGTCCAGCAATAGCAAACGACTGATTGACCGCTACATAGCTAGCCCGTCGGTTATCATAAAATTTGTTTCGGGTAAACGTGCGTGTTCACCCAATAAAGTTTACTTATATTTGGTTTGCCATAGATCTCGTGTTTACGGTACAGCAGCGGACGCTAAAGCTGTCCTGTTCCGGTAACAGGCGTATAGACCTAATAAAGGTTTCGAGCCATTGATAAGGGTGCTTTATGTGCTTGTTTTTTGCCATTGGTTACATTATCAGCAGTTTAGCGTAGAGAAGCGCAATTTATGTGATGTGCTTGTCATGGGACTTATCTCAAGGAAAACGCTTTAAAATTGGGTTATCCCAATAAATTTCTGTATAGATTGCTGGACAAAATTTTAATTTGTCACTACTTTGTACAGTCTGAAACGTGCCGCCACGTAATGTGTTAAACGTGACACTACCCAAAGTATACAACCAGTTCTTGCAGTTTCAATGCACTATTCAAAAACCGCTCAAAGAAATAGGAAAAACGACACTTTAGTATTATTTCAGGTAGAGACAGGCTTTTAATACCTCTTTTCCTTTCATGCCCACTTAAAACTATGTTGCTGCGCGGCTCAGTATCAAGGTTGCCAGCATTCTTTCAGGAAGATATGAAAATTTTGCTTTCAAACTATGTAACTCCCTATCATTAAAACCGTTTCTGCTCGAAGCGTCTCAAGGGATGACCCTTCATTTGGAAAAAGAAAAAGCATATACTGCACAAAACTTCATTGTATCCCCCCGTCAAAAGTTCGAAATGGCTTTTCTCTCAGTGCAATATTTTGCAGAAAACTGCTCTCAGCTCTCAATATTGCTCTCACCACATATGCCTTTAAAGGCTATGTATGCAGTCTTTACGAAGTCTGCTGGTGTGGTGTGGGGCTTCGAGAGTTGTTTCTCCAATTTGGCGTGTTCGTTGTTCTTCTGGGGCACACTTCTCCTCGCACTTCAGGGGATGTCAGGGCAAGTCACTATAGAGCGTTGCGACGCCGCATTAAAATATCAAAATATTAAGTGTTAGGAGGCTTGAAAGCCACATTTTGTTGACACTTCCCATGCGTGCACCCCGCATATCTATACTGATGCACGCCGCCCACGTACAGAAAACGTTGATCCTTCGTCAAATTTGCCTTGCAAAGAACCCTGCAAACATTGCATTACTAGGTCCCGGCATAATCAGAGGAGCTTATAAGAGCACCTCCTTTCGAGGTTTCCGACGTTCCCAGAGTAAAGAAGTCGTGCCCTTACCAGACACAAATCAGAACAAACGAACGCTGCGGCGGAAACGTATCCGTCCATATAAGGCGTGGCATAAGTGTGAACATCACTAGCGCGGAAGGATCCAATTTAAAACCATTATGAGCATGCGAGGAACAGATCCAGTGGTATGCGTTAAACCTGATGCATTTTGAACAGAATGTGCCTTTTGCTTCCCAATTGAGTTCGTAATGTGCTGCCACTAATCAGTTTTTTTTAATCACAAGAATTTATGTCACTGCTTCATTCGCAGCCTCTCTATGACAACTGAATTCTGACGGAGTTGTGGTGTACATACAGTAAATAGTGTGTATACAATACATTTTATTGCTTTCAGTTTTCCCTTAACTTTTTCCCGCATTGGAACTGCTCTGTTGTGGCGAACTTTTGGGCCGAACTGACTTGTGGAACTTCACTTGTTTTGCCCATTCCCTGCTGATTTACTCTAATACCATTTGTAGTAGTTTGTTTCGCTCTCGTGCACTTCATCAGAGCAATGAGATTTTTAATCTTCAAATAAGCTTTACTTCCTTAGTGTTTTTTTCTTGTTTGTTGGTAATATAATGGCTTTAAATCTGCCGTAGCTTTGCAGGAGCGGGTCTTCTTCTCCACCTTTTTTTTTATTGTGGGACGGGGAAGCACGGAATTTTAAGGAGGACTGGAGCTCCACCTTCTTGAATGTTAAAAACGGTCAGTGTATGGTCCGGCGTACTTCTTTCCCAGCGGTGGTGATCAAAGCTTAGTGTGGGCGTCACGGGCGACTCCTGAAAGTTGGTGAAGCCCCGACCACGCGACCGGGGAAGTTTCCGCTTCTTTTTCGCAAGCACGTAAGCTTGTGAGAAGTGTCTAAACCCCGTGCAAGTTAGCAACGCAGTTTTCCGATAAGCCCCGGGCTGCTCAGGAGAATTTAAAAAAAGGGTTATGGGAACCTCCGGTGGTTAGGCCCACTTAGGGAAGCACTAAGACCCGCTTATGAAACGCTTAGTGAGAAATGGCCTTTCTGTATAAAGTTTTCGAGGTGGAAGTTTTGGGGAAAGGATTTCGGGCAGTAGGTCACGGCTGAAAACTTTGGAAGCGCGAAATGCTTTACAGGCGTACGTAAGCTGTGCTGAATATTAAACAGTGCAAGAATAGCGTTGTATGAGTAACTTTCCAAACGCGTAAAGATGCCTCAGCGTGTATCCAGTATGCTTGAAAAACAATTGTAGCATTGTGGGTGATTATTTCCAAAATTTTACGAAGCGTGTCGCCGACGTCGCAAAATTTGGAGCTGAGCGAAACCGGAATTAGGAGAAACTAATAATCTGACCAAGGCTAACAGTATTTATAAATAAATAGATGAATAAAGTTTTAATTCCTTATAAACTTCAATTTTTCGCTTCGCTTCAATCTGGTCAAATACATTACTTGCACAAGTTTTTTTTATGTTAGTTACCTCTACTGCTATAATGGCTTGGCTTGTTAGATCAAACGCTTTGAGTGCGCCAGACGCTATCAACTATCAGTGAACTTCAGCTACTATGCTGTATATCTCTCCCAATCTAGCCTTTGGCAAAGGAGTGGAAGAGCGGTGGGAGTGATTGGGGTTGGGAGCGCAAGGCTTTGGGGAAAATAGTGCAGCGAGGACATTGGAGGAGGACGGGACGTGAGGTGAATTCAGCACTTCGTCACGATTGTGTCACCCAACATAAATCCCTCATGCTCATGCAGACCCCACAGTCCCGGTGGAAATTACCACGTTAAGATTACCACGACGGCACTGGCAAATGTACACGCGTAACGGCACTCGTGTGGCAACTGTTCGTCGGCACCGCTACTTGACCGCTGGAGGTAGATTTTACCTATATCATATTTCCATTGTATGTATTGTAGCATGAACGATGGTATGAAAAAGGAGACGGCCAACATTACACAATCATTACCGAAAGGGTGCACCCGCCCCTATGTTCAACGCGATAGCGTTATTGGGCTCATTTTTCGGTTTCTCTGTTGCTGCTAGCCGTCCGCCACTAACCATGCTCATAGAGCGGCCGCGCAAAAACGTAATCGCTACCGTCTGGAAGCTACGAATAAGACAGCCAGATGCGAGGGCTAGCCTGAATCTGAAATATGGCGCAGCGCAAGTAAAGTGTAGGAAGAAGTACAATAATAAAACTGCTGAGACGAAAGAAACGACAAACATTTTCAGCGCGTTCCACGCCTTCGCGGTGTACTTTGTTGCACGCCCTGCCTGTGGTAGCATGCTCGGGAGGCATTGCCGCCTGCAATGCCCGCAACGTATGGCATACATCGGACCAAAGTGCCTCTCCGCGAGAAGATAACTGAACTTTCGGTAATTGAAGTGTCGACACCACACTTGGCGCTCGGATGACTCCGTATTAATTTCGACCACCTCGGAATATTTAACGAACGCTAAAAACTGAACGAACGGGCTTGTTTGTTTCTTGTCTCCTGCTTCCGTCAGGAAAGCGCTTGGGGCGGCCGGGAATCGACCCGTGTCTTTCGGCTCAGCAGCGCAACGCCTTACCCACTGAGCCACCATGGCGTGTTTTCCAAACAATTTGTTGCGGACACCAACGTTGGGTCACATAACTAAAACAGCGGACAAACGATTGCGTCAGTCTCTCAAAAACAAGCAGAAACAAACTAAAATAAAACCCATCTAATAGAGTCTATTAACATAAAATTTCAGACTACTTTTCTATACTCCTTTGGTTCTGTCTCTGCCGACAGCTCCGTTTGGCGAACGACGGATGGGGTAAAGTGACCAATTGAAAAAAACCCCTAAAAGTATGCGCAGATTTCCTCCCAGAGAACAGTCATGTAAGAATGGTCAGCGTGGCTCTAAAAAAGAGCGGTAGAGCAGATTCACAATCGCCAGCAAAAGAGAAAAACGTTAACCAATTTCATACAATATAAAACTCCTAAACAAGAAAAGACCACGAATTAGAGAATAAACTATAACACCCACGCTGCCACTGACCATGAGCCAGATGTTTCAGATACTACCAGACCACCAACTAACCCAAACTGAAGAATATAAAAAAACACCATCATCAATCAGGAGAGCATATAAAGGTAGCCTTCAACCTCACAAGTTTTACCGTGAGACGAACTGAGTGCCGGTGAACCACTAGGGTTACACTAGGGTTACCCAGAGGCGTTCCTAGACAAAAAGGAAGCCCACTAGCCCGATGGAGGTACAAAAAAAAATCGGACACAAAGAATGCTCTCGAGTAGCGCAGGACAGGAGCAGGAAAAGGTCACTGACTGATGAAGATGGTGATGGTGATGATTATGATGATGATGATGATTATGATGATAATAATAAAGAAGAAGAAGAAAAGGAGCTCAAATTTTGTATTTACGATTGCTTTCAAGAAATCAGAGAAACCACTGTCTTGGCATCAAATCAGAGGCTGGGAAAACAAAATCGTGGCTGACCATCGTATGCAAGAAACAACGGCAAGAAACAACTGCACGCCATGGTGTACATATCAGCGATCCAGTGATTCCGCATAAAATCTCTCTTCTCCAAAAAACATGGATCCAGAACTACACAAAGACAGGCGATATGCCAGGATCAAATCATTTGGGGGAATGTCCCAAAATCACGAGAACACATAAAAACACCGACTCCGAGATAAACGAAACTACAAGGCAGCAATTGTCGTAGTGGAGTACTCTTGCAATTGTTGGGACTGCATGACCGTCCTCTTGGCACTCCTACTAGCGGAAGTATCTGATCGAAGGGTAAACATCATTACAGACTCTCAAAGGGCGTTAGGCTTCGCTTCTGGCAGAATAACTAACACTTCGGTAAGATACACCCGTCTGCAATGAAGAAACTTAACGTCACCTGGACATCCGGGCACAGGGGTCTGGAAGAGAACGAGGCACCGGCGAAAAGAAACGCGAACTCACGTACCGTGCTCCTTGACTACGACTACCGCGCTCCCCTCCGCGAAACAATTAAACCCAGTTCCACCTATTGTGTGATCTGCCCATACAGCCTAACTGTGATCCTCTCCTCTCGTCTCGAACGACCACGGGCCCTCGCCCAAAAGCGGCACCGCCGTCGCCCCGCAAATTCTTCACTTCGGGCAAAGCAATCGGCAGCTAAACGTCAGCAGCCGAAGGCTGCCTCCCCTCGCCCTCCCCCGCGGGGTAGGGAGAGGAGCGCGTTATTCGAGACCACTACACTTTCTATCGGTGGATCTGGGAACTGGTTTCTGTAAGGCCGCCGTCGTCAAGACCATCACGTCCTCTATCAGTTGGCCTGGGAAACTGATCCTACCTCTGCGTGACTCACGGCCGACAGCAGTCTTGCGAGAAGGCTCGGCTTGCAACAGTTCCGGTTTAAAAACTCATCTCATTCCTCCTGTGCTGAGGAACTGATCTTTCCACATTCTTCAAGGGGATCTTACTCCGTAAGAATCTAAAACTCTGTGGAGGATAAGCCAACCCATGTATCTACAAATCTATGTGGGCGAAGATGGTTGGTTGGAACATTAGACAATATCCTTAAAACTCTGCTGAATTTGGGGCAAAACCCACTGTCTTCCAAGAAAGCTAGCCATGTTCAAGGGCAATGCAAGGGGAGAATAACTCAAACATTACATATTCCACTTATATAAACACATGGAGGGAGCTTTGACCAGCTGGTTACCTCAAGATCAGTCCGAGTCGATTGAGAGGGCATGGGAACGAGCTGTTGCACCTGGGGTCCTATACTTGAGGTTCCACCGTTGAGCTCAGCGCTATCTCTTTACCCATATTCCTAAACCCCAATGATTTCTTCCTCAACAAAAATCTTCCCTCTGTCTTTTTTTAGTCGCGACCATTAACAACACTTGCGGCTATTTGTTCTCACTCAGCTGACTTTCAGCGTGACGCCTAGATCGCAAATGCAACTCCGTTCCAAATTGCTCTCTGGGAGTCGAGGTAACGGTATCGTATCGTACATCTTAAGACCCATACATAGACGTCCTCTGCAACGTTATATTTTTATGTTTTGCTAGCGTTGTGCACGAATGCAATGTTTTACGTCTTAGATCTTATGCTTCATTTAAAATTAATTTTCCCAATGTGCAGTTTGGTGAAATCTATGCGTACATGCCTTAGCGCGCACATTGTTTTTTTTTGCGTGCACTGTGTCCGCTTTTGTTACTGCGAAAGCCTTGTATATCGTGTTGCGGCAGCGTGGCCGAAATATAATCACGAAGATACGTCCTGTGTGACGGAAGTGCATTTGATAAATGAAATACAAACCATAGGAACTTGCGCCTTCAAAACCCACGCCTGGGCAAGGGCTGGGTCACGTCGAGAGCCACTGAGTGGCCATCAGGCAGAGCTCGCCTGACGAGTAAAAAAAGCTGCTGCGCTGCCGGCATCTTCGAATACAACTCGGGTTGTAAGAGACCCTGCAATGCTTTTTTTCAACTTTTCTGGAACTCTCAAGTGCTTCCAGAGGGTAGTCAACCAGCACATCCCGCACTTAAATAAGAGAATCGCGAAGTACTTTAGCCATAAATTACTGCTTTATGTCCATCAGATAACTTAGAAAGTTGCTCAAAAGATTTTTCTCTCTTTACCGCCCTTGGTGTTCTTCGACCGCTTGAATGTCGTTACAGTTGTGTAGCGGTTATTGACCGGCTTGCTTTCCGTTGCAGCAATCAACGCATTCGGTAGCCACTATTAGGAGAAAGTCACACAAGCAAAGCAGTCACGGAGGCGTATCTACTGCGACGAGCAAATCACGCAGTGCAGCTCCAGGCTCGCGATAACATTTAGCTTTCGCAGTCCTTCCACACATGAAGAAAAGAGTAAAAGCGTTTGTCAGAAGCGTTCGAGAGTCCCCTTAATCCGGTTTCATCCGGAGACATTGGCTTCGGAGATAGAGCGGCCAAAGTGCTAGATTTGCCAGCTGCGAAATACTAGCAGTAAGACACGACATATGCCGGGACAGGGCACTCGCTGCCCCCTACAGCTCCGTGTGCAAGTTATACATGTAGAAACGTTGCTGGAAAGAGTTGCATGCACGAGAGTATCATTATTAGATGCAAAGCATCTCTTGCTCGGGGCTATGTCCGGCGTCCGTCCGTTGTCCGCACCTCTCCCCCTACACTATAAAAAAAGAAATAGCTACCGGCGCCCGGTTTCGATCCCACGACTCTCTGGGCGCAATGGGAGGTATGCGGCGCTCTTCACACTGCGCTACAAAAACCAGACAGGAGCAAGTGCTTCGAACGCGCCTTATGTTTTTGACTCATTCAAACTACGTCAAGAAGCTACTGATACAACGACGGCACGCGAAGCTGAACGCCAACGGAAACGACGAACTGAAAACTTTAGAGGAGGATGTTAGCGTCTCTTGCTCGGGGAAATGTCCCGCGTCCGTGCCCCGTACGCAGCGCCTCTGATGATGATTGTGGCAGGATGCCCCTAGATACTGGCCAACCAAAGAATCCATCACGAGATAGCTTCGCGTTCAACCACCATCGTCATCTTCCCGTAGGGGAACTGCTGAAGACGAAGAAGGAGAAGAAGACAAAGCTGCGAAGCGGAGGGCATGTACGTTGCTCTCGCCCCGTCCGCAGCGCTTCTGATGATGATTTTGGCAGGATGCCCCTAGGGATTGGCCAACCAAAGAATCCATCACGAGATAGCTTCGCGTTCAACCACCGTCGTCACCTTCCCGTAGGGGAACCGCTGAAGAAGAAGAAGGAGAAGAAGACAACGCTGCGAAGACGAGGGCGTGTACGTTGCTCTCAGCCGGTGCACCAACGTCAACAACCTTTACCTCACCAACGCTGACGGAGACTACCGATTCTACCCCAGAGACGACAACATCGACAAGAACATGATGGACGAGTTTCGGCGCTTCGAGCACCACCACCTACTCACCGTCACACAACAGTACTTGCGTGCCTTTGCCACCGGTGTGGACCCGGACGTGGAATTCCCTCTGGCGCTACTAAACACCAGATCACTCAACATAACGGCAACACGCCAGCTGCGCGATAAGGGCGCATGCGCGTCTCCTCTCTCATCTCCTCCTCTGTACTCCATCTGCTCTATATAATAAATCCGGTCCGCGCGCCGTTTCCTCAGTTGCTGCTTCGGTTGATACACGCTGCACCGTCCGATGAGCTGAATGGACGCCAACAATTGTGCTTTGCATCACCATATAATTCCCTTCGGGGAGATGGCGTAATTTATTCACTTTGTCGAACGTTTCAATTGCCTCCGTCAAGTTCTGTGGGTATTTACTCTTCGTTTCTTCATTTCTCGCCCATATGCCGAGACATAGCATGATTTGTTTGCTTTTTAATTTTAATAGCTTTGTACATTCGGGAAACATTCCAAAGATTTCTCAAATTTCGTGATAAAATCATTTAAAGCTTTTTGTATTGAAGGCTCCGTCCACCCGTGTTGACAGCAATCTTCCATTCAATCATGAATAGGTCCATCTATTCAACGGGATGTATCTTAGTTCTCCCATGCGGGCTCGTAAAAGAGCCTCCTTTTCAAAAAGAAGAAAACAGGAAGGGCACACAGAGATAATCCGGGACACTAATGAAGAAGGCCCCCTTCGGACCTTCTCTACGTAGCGTACCGCCCTTGCCCTGCTTAGGAAAAATATGCAGTATCTTTAGTGAATTGTTCCACTGTATTCAGTCGCTAAGAAAGCCCTAAATAAAACAGCGAAAGCTAGAATAGCCGCTCTTTGAAGTGCTTCAATTAATTCGTCTTTATAAAAACGATGCACAGAGGACGCTTCAGACAAACCTTTGAGCTTTAAAAGAAGAGGGAGGAATTGAGGTGGCGGTGAAACAGTTAACTACGCGAATTAAGGCAGGAACATTCCTATAAGAACACTTATCGGAACTTTTCAAGCTGAAGATGACAACATTGTCTAAGACCCAAACCTTAAAGGGACCCAGAAAAGCTTTGCGAAGGTGGCAATCAAATGCATTCAGGTGGTAGAACACATAACTGGAGATTTTCGAGCCAAGTGTGAGCCTCATA